>SKCR01026307.1:0-305533 GCA_019454045.1 Zanthoxylum bungeanum
TAGGTTATTCGTTTATTATATAAAGCATGGTATAATTTAGTTCGTTATTTATTTGTTAAAGCATATTTAGGTTGTTCTTTATGCATGTTATTAGTTTATGATGTGTTTGGATAATGATTTATACATGTTAATTTAATGGTTTAATATGCTCGTTGTGTTACATTGCGTGGAGTTATTTGGATGAAAGCATGTTAGATCTAAGTACCATTGAGCATGATTATTGAGTAGATTTGGTTGATTCATTGCACAAATTATATCATCACAAGTGACATAAGTAAGGGACCATTCCGAACCCAACGGTTTGAGGTCTTCCCTTGCGAGGGGTGAGTGCGGCCTTAAATCTTTGTCCCGGTTCACACCGGGTGGCGACTCCATGTTATTTCGTACTCCCAACTAGGCCGTGAGCCTAGAACAGCGTCGCCGATTTCTGTTGTCTACAGTCTGGCGACTCCACTGGGGACCAAGTCTTCTCAAGCAAAGTACAACTTCAACCTGTCGACATTGATTGGTTCTGTGAATTCATTTAAGGGCTAAACCAGTGAACCGGAGAAGTTGGGGAGCTTTACCCTTCCGATCTCCGCGAAACACAAGCCCGAAAGTTGGCAAAAAAGGTTAGACCTGAGGGTATTTTTTTACACATGTTTTCAGTTTCGTTTTTACTATTCATTGAGCTTTATTCGCATGATTATGATGTTCAAATGCATGTTGCGGCCCTTGAGTAGATAAATATGTATGTGTTATGAATGTGATGTGTGTTGTGGGCATTGGATAAAATGAAAGGCGTGTCGCCTCTTGAGGTATATCGGATGGAAACCCGGACATAAATTTCATAGCCGATTCCGAATGGACGGTAGTATGATCTGTACTCGGGCCACAACTCCACGTACCACTTGAGTAAACGGCACGTTCTTTTATTTTATTTTGAGTTGTTTAATTATTCCGCCATTTAATTTTCTGCACGCTATTTATTTATGTGATGATAAGAAAAGTGCATGGGCTTAGTAAGTGCGATGAAAGGTCCCCTTAAAGGGGTTAAAATCCTTTACCACGATGCTTCGCCGCGCCGGATGATGTATACTTGATTGTATGAGAGATGTGTTCAATCGGGTATACGATATCCAATATCTTTTATTTGTTTATTTCATTTTTTTATGCATTATGTAATATGTGCGCATGGGCTTAACTAGGGTGGTTTTAAGGTCCTCCATTAGAGGGAAAACGCCATAAGGCTACCTTTGCCATGATGTTTTACCGCGCTGTTTATTACACGATTTATCGCTGTTTTACAAAATCCTTTTTATGCATCTTTATTTATTGCACTTGATTATGTAATATGTGCGCATGGGCTTAACTAGGGTGGTTTTAAGGTCCTCCATTCGAGGGAAAACGCCATAAGGCTACCTTTGCCATGATGTTTTGCCGCGCTGTTTATTACGCGATTTATCGCTGTTTTACAAAATCCTTTTTTATGCATCTTTATTAATGCATCTTATTATGTGATATGTGCGCATGGGCTTAACTAGGGTGGTTTTAAGGTCCTCCATTCGAGGGAAAACGCCATAAGGCTACCTTTGCCATGATATTTTGCCGCGCTGTTTATTACGCGATTTATCGCTGTTTTACAAAATCCTTTTTTATGCATCTTTATTTATTGCATCTTATTATGTGATATGTGCGCATGGGCTTAACTAGGGTGGTTTTAAGGTCCTCCATTCGAGGGAAAACGCCATAAGGCTACCTTTGCCATGATGTTTTGCCGCGCTGTTTACTACGCGATTAATCGCTGTTTTACAAAATCCTTTTTTATGCATCTTTATTTATCGCACTTTATTATGTGATATGTGCGCATGGGCTTAACTAGGGTGGTTTTAAGGTCCTCCATTCGAGGGAAAACGCCATAAGGCTACCTTTGCCACGATGTTTTGCCGCGCTGTTTATTACGCGATTAATCGCTGTTTTAAAAAAAAATCCTTTTTTATGCACTTTTATTTATGGCACTTTATTATGCATTGTGTGCGCATGGGCTTAACTAGGGTGGTTTTAAGGTCCTCAATTCGAGGGAAAATGCCTTAAGGCTACCTTTGTCATGATGTTTCGACGCGCCGTCATTTACGCGATTTATCGCTGTTTTTTGCAAAATGTCATTTTAACCATGCACCTTATTCCTTTTTGTTGCGCAATGTTGGTCATGCTTTCTTTTCCATATCATTCATCTATATAACATCTCATTGCATAATCTTGTATCACATATAACATGCTTAATGGAAAATTGGTAGTAATTATATGGATATAGACGCATGTTGCATTTCTCTCATTCTTTGCATTTCTCTTCTTCTCGGTATCCTTTTCTTTCACTCATGTTAGTTGCATTCGTTGGCATCATTATGGCATGTTCATCTTTAATGTAAAATTGCATCTTTGATTGTTCATCTTTGGCATACTTTCTTTCTTCATCTTCTCAAGTTATGTGTTTGTATTGATTTTGTTTATCATGCGGTTATTTTGACCATATTTTAAATGCTTCTTTACATAGTGCGCCTATAACATTATTTGTCGTCATTTTGATTTCCTTTATATTACATGCAAATATTACCATGACTATTTGTGTTTATGTTTACATGAATGATTGAATTCTTGTGACGTTATGTGCTTGTTGTTGCAAAAGCCTACCTTTAAGCATGTGAACTCAGCAATAGGACTTGATTTCATGCATGTTAGATGTAAACTTTACTTTTAAGCATGTGAACTTAGGATTGTGGTGCACTTGGAAATATATGTCATAGGCTTGGTTGGATTATTGTATAAATCTTTACATTACAAGTGGCATAAGTAAGGGACCATTCCGAACCCAATGGTTTGAGGTCTTCCCTTGCGAGGGGTGAGTGCGGCCTTAAATCTTTATCCCGGTTCACACCGGGTGGCGACTCCCTTATTCTCCGGTTTAGTCCTCCATTGGCTACTCCGTACTCCCAACTAGGCCCCCGAGCCTAGAACAACATGCGTCGCCCAGCTCATGTTTTCCCACACCAGGTCATTTCTTTTACTTCTCTTTTATATCCGTGGTGTCTTTCAGACTTTGTTTTATTTTCCTAACTTCTTTTTTCTTCTCGGGCAGGCAAATTATTTGGTGGCCAAGAATAAGGACCTATTTATAAGCCTTTTGTCCGAAGGCGGCCCAGCCCAGAGGCTTCAGAATCGTCTTTCTGAAGTGGAGGCCAAGTTGGCTAGTGCCGAAGAGAGGAATATGGATCATGAGCTGGCTGCGGTTGATGCTGTCAAAACAAACAAAGCTCTTAAGGCTGCTGCTACTCTAGAGCGCAAGAACGCTGAAGAAGCTAAGGCGAGTTTGGTGGACGCCCGGACTGAGATTGGGATCCTCAAGGTGGAAATATGCAGCGTGGAGTATAAGCTGCGGGCCAAGGAGGGGGAACTGGGACGGGCCCGTGCCGATCTCAAGGATAGAGAGCTTGAGTGGGAGGCCGAGTGTAGACAACAGGACCTGGGCGACGCCGTTCCTAGGCTCGCGGCCTAGTTTGGGAAGTACTGAATAACATGGAGTCGCCACCCGGTGTGAACCGGGACAAAGATTTAGGCCGCACTCACCCCTCGCAAGGGAAGACCTCAAATCGTTGGTTCGGAATGGTCCCTTACTTATGTCACTTGTAATGAAAGGATTTATGTAATAATTTAATCAAGCTTAAGTAACACTTATTTCCAAGAGTATCATGCTTCTAAATTCTCATGTGTAAAATAAAACTTATGTACGCATTTCACATATATCTTACATTTAAATTTGCATGCTTAACATATATCAAGATAGCAACTAACATACAACTTTACTTGCATATCACATTCAGGAAAACACAAGCACACATATTAACCATACAAGCACACATGTTAACCATACAAGCACACATATGGGCACTTTTCCAAGCGGCACGTGGAATTGTAGCCCAAGTACAGACCGCACTACCGTCCATTCGGAATCGGCTACGGAATTTACGTCTGGGTTTCCATCCGATATACCGCAAGAAATAATACTCAAATGTTATCATGACACAAGCATATGAATTGTAATACATCAACATATTTGCATTTATACATGTGGAGATAGCTACTAGGAAAACTATGCATGAAATCTAATGAAAAAGACTCAGTTCAGTGTGTTCGCGTTCGTGTGTAGCGTTCGTAAACGCGTTCGAACGGAAATGAAACAGAATGCTCACGTTCGAGTAGCGTTCATAAACGCGTTCGAACGGAAATGAAACAGAATGCTCACGTTCGAGTAGCGTTCGTAAACGAGTTCGAACGGAAATGAAACAGAATGCTCACGTTCGAGTAGCGTTCGTAAACGCGTTCGAACGGAAATGAAATAGAATGCTCACGTTCGTATGGCGTTTGTTAACGCGTTCGAACGGAGATGAGACAGAATGCTCACGTTCGTATGGCATTTGTTAACGCGTTCGAACGGAAATGAGACCTGACACATGATAAGGCAAAAACACATGCGCGTTCGAGTTGCGTTCGTAAACGCGTTCGAACGGGAACAGACCTGATGCATGAAATGGGACGCAGTACATAAACACAAAATAAAAGGGCGCGGCGAAGTACTGCCATAAAGGTGACCTTTGGGGCTCTTGATCTCTCAAAGAGAGGACTTTAGACCAACATACTAAGCCCATGCGCGTCACATCACACATACAAGAATAGAACCAATCATATCAACCAAGTATGCCCGATTGAACACATCTGACATCCAATCTGACACACATCAACCGGCGCGGCAAAGCATCGTGGTAACGGGTTTTTAACCCCTCCCCATAAGGGATCTTTCATTCCACTTACTAAGCCCATGCGCTTGATTGAACCATACATAATAGATAAACTCAATAACATCAAACTAAGTATGCCCGATTGAACGTATCTCGCATCCAACCGAACACACATCAACCGGCGCGGCGAAGTAGTGTCACAAAGGTGGCCTTTTCGGCTCTTTGTCTCCCAAATGGAGGACCTTTGAACTAACTCACTAAGCCCATGCGCTTGGTTGAATCATGCATAACTAAACAACATATTGAATTCAAGTAAAAAAAACTAAATAAACAAAAGCAACACAACAAAAGAAGATGGTGCCGTTTACCCAAGCGGTACGTGGAGTTGTGGCCCGAGTACAGATCATATTACCGTCCATTCGGAATCGGCTATGAAATTTATGTCCGGGTTTCCATCCGATATACCGCGGAGTTGACACATCTCTCATTCATCCAATACCCACAACATACATCATACACACAACAGATACCACAAATACAGAAAATATAATCAAATGAATTACCAGAAAATAAAATGAGAATAAGTGTGAAAGATACCCTCAGGTCTAACCTTTTAAGCCGTCTCTCGGACTCGCGTTCCACGGAAATCGAAAGGGGGTAAAGCTCCGCAACTTTTCTGGTCCACTGGTTCAACGTCCTAGCTCACTGCTTCGCTGTTTTGCTTACGGTTCGAACTCCGTTCTGCTCCTATTTGGTCTCTGTCTTGCTGCTCACTGCACGGACCACCTGTTTTAATTTTTCAATAAACTATTCCAAGTTTGTGTGGGTTCTTAGTGCAATTATATGTGATTATTTTTAAGATTATCTATGCAGTTTTTTATGTTACTGTTTTTTTAAGGATTTGGGCTGCTGTATAGGTGATTTTGTTGCTGTTTGGGCGTGTAATACGGTGTGGTTTTTTTGTGGTAATTTTCGGTGGTGGATGGCTACTGTATAGGTGGCTGTTTCGGTGATGTGTGGGGGGTTTACGGGGGTGGTTTTCGGCTGTGGAGGAGATGGTTGGGGGCTCTTTTGTTCTCTTTTTTCGTGTATGTGTCAAGTGTGTTTTTTCTTTTGTTTGGTCTTGGGTGTATAGAGAGAGTCTAGAGAGATTTCGAGAGAGTTTGGTGTG
Organism: Zanthoxylum bungeanum; assembly: GCA_019454045.1. NCBI lineage: Eukaryota > Viridiplantae > Streptophyta > Magnoliopsida > Sapindales > Rutaceae > Zanthoxylum > Zanthoxylum bungeanum. The sequence goes on from SKCR01026307.1 coordinate 5,944, forward strand.
AATTATATGTGTCAAGTAGAGGATGGCTTTGGTTAGGGGTGTTTATATAGAGAAGGGTTATGGTTGACAAGGGAAGGGATTTTGTGCATTTAATTAGGATATGATTTAGTTTTAAACAAGGAAATCAAAGGATTGAGGGGGGACAAAAATATTTTATTTTAGGAAGTCAACTAATTTAAATTGGTGTATATCTATTAGATTAGGAAGTCAATATATGATTGGCTTTAATTGGTTAAGATTGATTTTAATTAGGCAAATCTTATTTTTAGTTTTAGTATATAATATATATTTGATTTATTTATATTAGGCATGATTTTTATTTTATGTTTTATTTAATTGGTAAATGATTTAAATATTTTATTAATGTTTAATGTTTAAATTAATATTTATTTATTTAATTTGGGATGTGTTTTATGGGCTTTGGGGAGCTAAAGGGGCTGGGTGTGAGGCTAGCAGCAAACCCGCATTACCGACACGAATCACGTTCGAACGCTTCCTCGAACGCGACACGAACACCCCGCAATCTGTTTTCCGTTCGAACTAAGTAACGAACGCAGCACTAACGAAGACAGTGAGCTTGTTTATCCTGAATTTCCCCTTCCGATGTCCGTTTCCCGTGACTTCCGTGACTTAAAAGGTAGTGTCTCCAAATGAGACTCATCATAGGGACTTATGTGTAAAAATACAGTGCCTACACCGAGATGGATTCAATTCGTCTTGAAGGGGTCGGTGATTGTGCTGAAATTATACCAATGGTGCTGCCTGACCTTGATATGGGGCCGATCCATGCAGCCATCTGTTTCTATAAAGGGGAAATATCTGAGGAGGAGTTTCAGAAGTGGCTCCCCTTCTTCCGAGGAAGCGATGGATCCCGACCCGATTTCTGTTGCTCCGGTCCCGCAGGTTTCCCAAGAAGACCGACTTGAGGTTCCTGCTCCTGGCGAGGACTATCCTGAGATTCCACATCATATCCTTAAAGTAGGGGTCTCCCATGTTGTCGAGGTTGAAGCTGTTGTCCCCCCTCCTGAGACCGAGCCGATCCGTCCATTGTCTGAACCGGCCGAGGAAGAACTTCTTACCCCTGTGCGGGTTGATTGAAAAGGTGTAACCCGGATGGGGCCCTGTGTACACTTCATATATATTTTTTGTAATAACACTTCATATATTTTTTGTAATCACACTTCATATATATATTTTTTTATATTATATATATATATATGTATTTTTTCTGATTTTCTCTTCTGTCCCTTGTTCTGGGTGTTCTTCTTCAAATGATTTATTTAAGGCTCGTTCGTGAGTGGGTAATACGAACCGAGACCCAATTTATTCAGTGGTCGAGGATTGACTCTGAGTTGTGGAGTACACGATGGTTAGATGCAATCAGTGGGACGTAACCCGACCCCGAGCTGTAAGGAACACTTGGCCCTGGGGGAATGTTACGTCCCCAGATGAGATGCAATCGGTGGACGTAACCCGACCCCGAGCTGTAAGGAACACTTGCCCTGGGGGAATGTTACGTCCCCAGTCCAAAAGATATACTCGGGGGGATTTGGTCCGACCCCGAGCTGTATAACCAAGTGGCCTCGGCGGAACGAAATCCAGCCCCAAGCCGAATAACTGAATGGCCTCGGCGGAACGTAATCCAGCCCCGAGCCTGATAACTAAATGGCTTCGGCGAAACGAAATCCAGCCCCGGGCCAAATATCCAAGCGGTCTCGGCGGAACGAATCCAGCCCCGAGCTGATTAATAAAGTGGCCCCGGCGGAACGAGTCCAGTTTCGAGCCGAACAATCATTGGGACTTGCTCCGAAGAGAAGGGAATCAACCTTTGATGCCCTATCAAATCTGTCTGGCGTCCTCTTTTCAGACCGATGAAAAAACAAAAAAAAAAACAAAATTTTGGAAAATAAAACCAAAAGTGTAAACAATAGCACGGATACCTCTGAACAGCGTCCTGTCCGAGGCCTCGAAACATAATTCTGAATCTTTCAATTCAGTGTCCCGGCGAACCAGGATTTGGATCAGTAGAGCGTTTAAATGGCAAGGGCACATCCTCTACACGTCGGGTCACTGTGGAGCCTGTGTATTGTACGAGGGCTCCTCCTTACCATGCTGGAGCAGGCACACGCTATAGTGGCACAATGCATCCCCGTGCTGCGCCTCTCTTGGATCCAAATGATGAATGGATCAAAGAGTGTCCGGGATACTAAGGGCACATTCCTCCTTAGGTCCGGCATCACTGGAGCTAGCAATCGTCACATGGGCCTCATCACTCCCCGTGCTATGCTTTCCCACGGATCCATTACATCGGGTAAGTGAGGATCAAAGAGTGTTCGACACATTAAGGGCATATTCCTCCTTATGTTCGGTAACACTGGAGCAAGCAATCGCCACGGGGGTATCATCCATCCCCATGCTATGCTTCTCACGGATCCTATACATCGAGTATGTCCCTGAATATTTTGAGAACCCCGAGCTTAAGAGAAACACTTGGTTCTGAGGGAATGTCTCATCCTCTGACCAATGAGCATGACTCGGTGGGACGTAACCCGACCCCGAGCCGAATAGTCAAGCGGCCTCGGCGGAACAAGATCCAGCCCCAAGCCGATTGTCGCAGTGGCCTCGGCGGAACGTAATCCGGCCCCGAGGTGTTCGAAACATTAAGGGCATATTCCTCTTTATGTTTGGTACCACTGGAGCGAGCAATCGCCACGGGGGTATCATCTCTCCCTATGCTATGCTTCTCACGGATCTATACTCTGATTCACTTTCGTCCATGCTATTTAATGCTTGTATGGAATTGACTGATTCTGGTGTGACTTGTGTTTCTTTATGGTGGTAGCTGTGGTCGGGTGGTTGCGGGTTTTGTGCTTTTGACCCTGGACCGTTGTATTGAGTATGTCCCCGGAGTTTGAATATGGTTCACAAATTTTTATTTTTTAGAAGAGTGGGTGAAAATTTTGGAAAAGAAAGTTTTATTTATATTCGGGGACATACTGCCCTTCTTACAACTCTCTGCGGGCCATTTTGAGAGAGGCTTTATATCGAATTTTCGTCCCTTGTCGGGTTGCTGCAAAGAAAAGAAGGGAGGGAGAATTTACTGAAAGTATTTTCTCAACATCTCGGCGTTCCATGGTTTTTTTAATCTTGTGCCGTCCGTCCGCTATTCTAGGATGTAAGTCTCTGGCCTTACTACCTCTGTGATTTTGTAGGGCCCTTCCCACTTGGCACCTAACGAGCCCTCATCTGGTCGTCGGGTGTTTAAGGTGACCCTTCTTAATACTAAGTCGCCCGGGAGGAAGGAGCAGGTCCGAACTCTTCTGTTGTAGAAGCAGGCCATTCTTTGTTGGTAGACTGCTGCTTTCATAACTGATTTTTCTCTCTTTTCCTCGATCAGGTCGAGGTGGTTTTTGATAAGTTCTTCATTCTGCTCATTCCCAAAGTGGCGGACCCTGTGAGTTGCTACCCCGATTTCTGCTGGAATGACGGCCTCACATCCGTATGATAGGGAAAATGGTGTTTCCCCTGTGGAATCTTTGTAGGTCGTCCGATGTGCCCATAGCAAATCTGGTAATTCTTCGACCCATAAGCCTTTGCATGATCCGAGCCGAGCTTTAAGGTTTGCCTTAATGGTCTTGTTTGTTGCCTCAACCTGTCCGTTTGACTTGGGATGGGCTGGCGAGGCGAATTTTAAAGCGATCTGGAGGTCTTCGCAGAGCTTCCTGAATCCTTTGCTATCGAATTGTTTCCCGTTGTCGGTGATGATCGCCCGGGGGATTCCGAACCTGCAGATAATGTTCTTCTTTACAAACTCTGTGGCCTTCTTTTCCGTGATGGTGGATAGCGGCTCGGCTTCTGCCCATTTTGTGAAATAGTCTATGGCCACGATTGCATACTTCGCCTGCCCTCGCCCTTTTGGAATTGGCCCTATGATATCTAGCCCCCACTGCGTGAATGGCCAGGGGCTGGACATGGTGGTTAATTATTTTGCTGGTTGATGGTGGATGTTGGCATTTTTCTGACAACCTTCGCATTTCTGGGCTACCCTCTCACCGTCCTGATGTATGGTCGGCCAGTAAAATCCTTGTCTTAAGGCTTTAAAGGCGATTGATCTTCCTCCGGCGCGACTTCCACAGATGCCCGTGTGAATTTCCCTGAGCACATAATTTGCTTCCTCCTTTGTTAAACATCTCAGGAGGGGTACGGTGTAGCCTCACCGGTAGAGCACCCCTTCGATCAGGGAGAACTTGGTGCTCTTGAATTTTAGTTTCTTGGCCTTCTTTTTGTCTTTAGGGGTTTCCCCTGTTTCCAGGTATCTCCTAATTGGTTGCATCCATGAGTTTTTGCCTCCCTCTTCTACTATATCTACCTTCAGCTCCCCTATGCTTCTTTCTCAGAGGCATATGAGAGGGATTATTCTGGGGTCCTCGGCTTCATTGAGGATGCGAGCCGGGCCAGAGTCTGCTTCACAATTGTCTTCTCGTCCGATTTGTTCGAAGCGTACGTTCCCCACTTTCTCCATCAACTTTTTTACTTCGGCTAAGTAAGCTATCATAGTCGGCTCCCTGGCCTGAAATTCTCCCTTTAGTTGTTGAATGGCTAGCTGAGAGTCACTTTTTACTACCACGTTGTGGACTCCCACTACTGTGCATAGCCTTAATCCGGCCAAAATTGCTTCGTATTCGGCCTCATTGTTTGTGGCTTTGAAAGCAAATTTTAAGGCAAGCAACACTTCTTCTCCTTCACTGTTTTTCAGCGTGATTCCTGCCCCCATTGCCCTGTGAGCTAGCAGACCCATCCACTGACATTTCCCATTTGCTTTACTTCGTGGTCAATATTTGGGGTTCCGCGAGTTCCGCAACAAAATCTGCCAAGGCCTGCCCGTTTATTGCTATCCTTGGGTGGTAGGAAATGTTGTGCTCGCTTAGCTCCACCGACCATTTCATTAACCTTCCCGAGGTTTCTGGTTTTTGCAAGATCTGCCGCAGAGGGTAATTGGTGTAAACTCCGATAGGGTGGGCCTGGAAGTAGGGTCGTAATTTCCGTGCTGCAGTGATCAAGGATAAGACGACTAGTTCATGCACGGGATATCGGGTCTCTGCATCCAATAGAGCTTTGCTGACATAGTATACCGGTCTCTGGATCTGGTCGGCCTCTTGCACCAATACCGAACTTAATGCGTTTTTTGAAATAGCCAAGTACAAGTATAATGTCTCTCCTATGAGAGGTTTAGCTAGGAGTGGGGGCTGTGCTAGATATTGTTTTAGCTGCTGGAAGACCTCCTCACATTCCGGTGTCCAGTCGATCCCCTTTTGGGCCTTCTTGATGACTTTGAAGAAGGGGTGGCATTTTTCGGTTTCCCGAGAGATGAATCGGTTGAGCCGCGCGACCTTGCTTATTAGACCTTGCACCTCTTTAATTGTCCTGGGGATGTCAAATCTAGCACGACTTGTATCTTCTGGGGGTTGGCTTCTATGCCTCGAGCTCACCATGTAGCCTAGAAATTTTCCTGAGGCCACTCCGAATAGGGGTGAGCAAAACAAATTTCGGTTCCACATGGAACCGGAACCTACCCGGAAAAATTCGGTTCCGCACTAAGTGGAACCGGAACCTACCCAATTAAACAGGGTACCCTATTATTCGGTTCCAATCTGGTTCCGGTCCGATTCCGAATTACCCTATTTTAAAATATTTTAATGAAAACTACATTCCAATACGAGCAATACGAGTCCGTAGGAAAAAAAACGGGGACCAAATCGGAGTGCGAAAGCTCAAGAACGAAGAAAATGAAGTTTTAGACTTTTAATGCTCGTCAGTCTCATTACCCTTTCTGTTTTCATTTACAATTAGGCAAGTTATCAGTGCATTGAGTTGCCTAGTTGTGAAACCTTGGGTATGCTATGTTAAAAGTTTAATCAAAGTAAATTAAAAAATAAATGGACAGTCAATGGGAAGAATGATACCGTTTCATTTAATCTATCTACATCATCCGTCATCTCCTCCATCAGTTTGTAGAGTCCTGCAAGCAACAACATAAAAATGATCAAAATGGATCAAATTGATGATATATTACAACAAAAAATTTGTGCCACTAACCTTCAAATTCATTTCTAAGTTTTGCATTTTGAGATTTTTGCAAAGCAAGTTTCAATGACAATTGATGCGTCTGCAGACCAACATTCAGAAACAGCAGTAAAATAACAACGTCTATATTTTCCTCCCGTTCCTTCACTTTTTTGTCCTTCTCATCAACTAAATTCTAGTATTGTGGAATCAAAGAGACCATTAACATGATGAGCAAATGCCAAATAGCAGACAAAAGCAAGCACACGGAGGTTCAATTTTTTTGAATGCAGCTACCACTCAATAGTAGTGAAACCGGTCTATATTCGATTCCAAAAACCGGTTCCATGTTCCGGTTCCGATCATTTTGGAACCGGAACCTACCCAGATAAAATCGGTTCCTTCATTTTTGGAACCGGAACCTACCTGATTACAACCGGTTCCGGTTCCAAACCTGAAAAATCGGTCCGGTTCCAACTGGTTCCGGGTAGACCCGGAATCGTTGCTCACCCCTAACTCCGAATGCACACTTCTCTGGATTGAGTCTTAAATTGTGTTTTCTCAGCAACTCGAATGTTTTCTTTAGGTCAATTACGTGATCTCTTGGTTCTCTGGACATTGTTATCATGTCGTCCACAAATACCAACATTGAAGTGCCGATGAGTGGTTTTGAAGATTTTGTTTACTAACCTTTGAAAAGTTGCCCCTGCGTTCTTCAGTCCGAAATGCATTACTTGGTAGCAGTACAGTCCTTGATCGGTGATAAAGTGGTTTTCTCCTCGTCTGCAGGATGCATCCTGACCTGATTGTACCGTGAGAAGGCATCCATGAAGCTTAGTAGTCCTTGGCAGGCAGTTGCGTCTACCAGTTGATCTATATTTGGCATAGGAAAGCTGTCTTTTGGACACGCCTTATTGAGGTCGGTGAAATCTACACACATCTTTCTCCATTTTCCATTGGACTTCTTTACCAATACTACGTTTGATACCCACTCGGGGTACTTTACTTCTCTGATGAAGTCGGCTTTTAACAGTTTTTCCACCTCAGATGCCACCGCTCTGCATCGTTCTTGATTGAAGATCCTTCTCTTCTGTTTGACCGGTTTTAGTGATGGGTTTGCTGCTAAACGGTGACTGATGAATTTTGGGTCAATCCCGGGCATGTCATTATGTCCCCACACGAAGATGTCGGGGTATTCCCGTAGACATTCTAGCAGGCCCTTTTTTAGGGTTTCGTCCAAGTTTTCCCCTATCTTTATGCCTTTTTTTGGTCCGAACAGTTTTATTTCTTCTAACCCTTCAGCTGTTCCTAGCCGGGCAACTTTATCCGGGCGGGGACCTAGTTCTTTCCTCTCGTTCTCGCCCCTCTGCCTCTTCTTGGTGCCTTCTTCAATGCAGAGGGTCTCTCATGAGAGAGTGGCAAAGCAGCTACGGGCTATCTTCTGACTCCCGCACACGATTCCAATCCCTTCCTGGGTGGGGAACTTTAGTTTTAAGTGATAGCAGGACATCGCATCCTTTGTTTTCATCATAAAAGGTCGGCCGATAATGACTTGGTAACTGCTCAGGCAGTCCACTACAGTGAAGTTTACCATAACTGTCAGGGTCCTGGGGTGAGTTCCGATGGTTGTTGCCAGTTGTATTCTCCCCAGCGGGATGACCGTTGAGCCTCCAAAACCGTACATGGGGGTGCCGTCATTAGTTAGGGTTACGTACTCCACTCACAGGCTTTCTAAAGCTTCTTTGGAGATTATGTCTACCGCGATTCCGGGATCTACCAGGATTCTATCTACCTCTGTGCCTCTGATTGTAGCTTTGATTATTAGCGCATCGTCATGGGGGAAACTCACCCCTTGAGCGTCCTCGTCGGTGACCATTATGGGTACCGATCGAATTCCTCGTGGTACTGGGGACTTTTCCGTTTCCAGCACTTCCGTCCCCTGTATTCGGCTATAGTTTTTTCTTGACCGGTTAGAGTCTCCGGCCAGTGTTTTCCCTCATGCGATGATGTTCACCTGCCGGCCTCGTGCCCTCTGTCTGGCAGCCATGGCCTCATGGTTGATATAATTATTTAGATACCCATTTCGGGCTAGGTCCTCCATCTGTTCCCACAGATCCTTGCATTCGTCCGTTGTGTGCCCCCTCAGATTATGATGTACGCAGTAAGACTTCTGGTTCCTTTTATCTGGGGGGAATCTCCTGAGGTCGGGTTCTATCAAGAGGCATTTTTCCTGTATCTCCATGATGATTTGCCCTGGTGGCTTGCTCAGGGGAATATATGCTTCTTCTCGGACTACATGATTCATCTGGGTCGCGACCCCTCTTTCCTGATCTTTTCGAGGTATTGGTTTGAATTCTTTGGGTTTCGGATTGAATTTTTTGAATTCCCTGTCCGGTCGTCGGAGGCCTCTGTTCTTGTTGTTCTTTCTCGAATGGCTGTCCCTCTTCGGGAGATCTTTTCTTCGCTTTCTAACAAGACAAATTTCTGGGCTACCTCTAGAGTGGTGGCATAATCTGGTGTGTCTTGGATTCTTAGGTGAGTCCATAGTCTTCCGACCCTTAGGGCTCCCATTAAACTTTCCAGGGCCTCTTTGGACTCGTACCCTCCGACCTCGAGTACCATATTGTGATACCTCTCGATGAAAATTTTTAGGGGCTCGTCGTCTCCTTATTTCATAAGCCTTAATTCTCCAATCGTCTTCTTGGGGACGCATGCCCCTTTGAAGTGTCGAACGAACGACCTTTGAGTTGTGTGAAGCTTCCGATGCTCCCCGGGGCCAGACTTCTGTACCATAGGATGGCGGGTCCACCTAGAGTTAGGGGGAATACTTTGCAGATGGCATCTCCTACCACTCCCGGACTTCCATCAACAGGACAAAGCTTTCGATGTGCGATTTCGGGTCAGAGTGGCCTTGTAAGGTGCCATGGTCGGCATGTTGAATCGCTTTGGGAATTTTGCCGATTTTATTTCTTCCGTGAGGGGAGATTCCTCCTCACTGTCCCGGGCATCACTTGCATCGGTCTTGAGGCCTACTCCCCACTTGGTCATCTCTTTTTTTAACCAAGACTTTATTTCACTGCTTGTGCCGCCATGTCGTATTATGTGCCCCTCTGTGCGTCTATTGCCCCGGGTGCGGTGTTCCTCATGCCTTGGAATTTCCCGTACACTTTCGCTATGCTCCATGTCCTCTCTTCTGGAGTCGCGGAGACTGTCATAGGAGGGATCCGGTGATGGTCATCCTTCTTCTTCTTCTTCTTCTTCCCACGTGTCCTCTGTTTGTGAATCTTTTTCTACAACTACGGATTTTATCCCATAAGGGCCCCTCCTCCTGGGTCTATCGTCTTCACTTATGTCTATCACCCTTTTCACTTCTGCTCTTTCACTTCTTCTTCAACTGGTTCTGACGTCTGGTCTCTCGTTGTTCGTTCCCTCCATTCTCTCTAGCCGATCCACCATGGATTTAATACTTTCTTCCATCTTCTTCATCCAATCTGTAGCCGGATTCCCCGACGATTGGTGATTTCCGTCTTCTGCCATCGTCTTACTACGCGAACTGCTTTTTGTTTCGTTTCCCCACAGACGGCGCCAACTGTTGACGGCTGATTTTGGTCTCAGGGCAATATGTGAATATTACTCCCGAGACAATCCTCACTCAATAGTGAATTTGTTTGGTTGTGGGGGACCAAAAGCAAACTTAGCAAAAGACAGATAAATACGCCAATTGACAAAGAGATTTAACGTGGTTCGGCAGATTTTGGTCCGACCTACGTCCACGGGCACAAAAAGGATGATACTTTTATTGCTGAAACTCGTATTTCTTGTCCTTTTTTACAAGTTTTTTTATTCTGATCCCCTTACACATAATCTACCATTCTATTTATAATAGTGAAGAAATCAGACTCCTTCTAGTATGTGGATTCCTATTTGAAATAATCTCAAGTTCCCACAAGGAAACCTTTATCAAATCGATCTCGACTTCCTTTATCCTTCTAGAACACTGTCTTTCATCAGTATCCCTTATGAAGGTATGACTGTCTTCTTATCCGTAAGAATAGGGAGTCATCTTCTGGGCATGTATCGCCATCTGGTCGGTCTTCATGGGGTCGGTCATGATAGTCCTTTGAATTGAAAACTGCTGTCGATCTGATAATGCTCGGTTATTCGCTCCAAAGTGCTCGGCTGCCGATCATAAAGAGATCGGTCTCTTCCTGTTGTGGTCGGTCTGTAATTATAAGGTGCTCCGCCTCTTATTGCAAAGTGCTCGGTCTTTGCTGCTGGCTTTCCATGGGTCGGGTCGGCATCAATGATCCTGAGCAAGAATGAGATTTTATCTTCTTGCCCCTGTCATGCTGCTTAAATAACATAGTGCCTGAAAACACTATCACAAGTAGTATATCCAAAATGTAAAAGTTTACAAAAATAAAGGGCATTCCCCAGATATGTCATAAAGCCCACAATTGGACCACGTCCAAAATAATTTAAAAGTAGAGCCCAAATGGTAAGATATGGCACGCATGCCATAAAACAATAGAAGAGCACGCAGACCCTTTACGAAAACAAAGCCCAGAGGCAACACGGATTTAAAAAAATACAAAGGCCGAGGGACATTCCTCAGATTATTACATAAGCCTATAATGGAAATGACCAAAAGAGAAAATAGGCAAACCCAAAATGAAAATAAATCCCAAAGAACATATCACGATAATAGTACACATCCCACGTAAAAAGCCCATGCATGAAGAGTGAATTCAGAAAAGGAGCCCATTGGGACTTCGGAAGCATGCATGCATGCTTGAGCCGAGCCCACTAGGATAACCCCTTTTGATCATTATGTGCACGCAAGCCTAAGATCATATCATGTAGATATAAGTAATATGGCCCACTGTCCAATTAATCAAAAGCCCGAAGGCACGTGGAAACCAGCTCATGTTGTGACGCTAAGCCCAAACCACAACAGATGTAGCAGGCCCAAAGCACATGGTCACGTGAGTCACGGCAAGCTCACTGCCCAAGTTGGTCTCCTGCACGCCAAGCCATACGCCGTCCAAAGTTTTGCAGTACCAGCGCACACGCGCAAAGGCTAAGTGTCACGGTACTAGCTTAAGGCTAGGATGTTCGGTCATTTTATAAAGGAGCTAATATTTCGGGACATCAGATCAAGTTCATTCATGGTCGAATATATCTCTCATGGGACCTTGTACTGGAGAGATTTCATCTGTGAGGTCTTATTCGGAAGTTTGCCTAGAAAATTAGAAACATGCTCGCTTGCCGCTAGTCGCTAGAGTAGTTTTGTGGCGTTGTGAATGAGCTTGTGTTCCAGAGTGCCGGATTGAGCTCGCTTCAAGTCCTAAGTAACTCTCATGGGTATTTCACCCGTGAGGTCTCGTTCTAAAGTTTGTCAGGAGATTCAGAGATATGCTAGTTTGCCGCTAGTCGTTGGTCTAGTTTTGGTGCATTGTGAAGGAGCTAACGCTCTGAGGCGCCGGATCGAGTTGGACCAAGGTCATGATTAAATATTATGGTCACATGTACTGGGAAAATTTCAACCCCCAGAGTTAGATTTTGAGGTTTGCCGGGATATTCTCTGGCAGTATGCCTACTTTTGGGCCTTACCGTGCACTTTGCCGTAAAAATAGAGGTGTTGTGGAAAACCACCAAGACGAGCTTGTTTAGAGACGATATTTTAACCCAAAGTCACTTATATTATGGCTTATTGACTCGCTGAAAGAGTTCCCATAAACTCCTCTTAATATAGATTTTAGAGAGGGGTGTGACAACTCAAGCGCTAGGTGTGTATACTGGTGAAATATGTGCAATGTCTTTAAAACCTCTTTAGGGGGAAGCCTAGATGTACGAGCCAAATTTGGGCCCAAGGATAAAATCATCATTTAACTTCCTGACCAACGACATTGAAAGCCCAAAATCCTCCAAAAAGGCCCATTCGTAAGATAATGTTGGCCCAAGTGATCTCCCAAGCCCATACCCAATAAAAAACCTTACAAAGGTGGCCCATTGGCTTGTCAGCTACCCATACCTAAAACGTCTAAATCAAGGTTAGTAACTCCCTCTACGTAGTTAGCCATTTTATGTTAGTTTCCTACACATGCCCAATGATCCTAAAGCATTGATTCAAGTGTGAATTTACAAGTAAGTTGCGGACAATACTTACAATGAACAGATGATAAATTTCAAAAAATCCAATGATGTAGAAGCTCCAAGCTTTGAAAGTGAGTTACAAACTCTTGGGTGAGTTTCCCTATCACATTGTTCAACTCTTAAAGTGCTAGCTTTGATCAATTTGTGAAGAAAAATTTTCCCTAGGAAGCATGAAGCTCTTGGCCAAGAGAATGAGAAGAGAGAGATGAGTTTTTGATGTATATTCCAAATAACAAAAGGTAAGTGTTATGTTTTTCAAAAAATAAAACTTGTTAAAGAAGCTTTGGTTGTGTGAAAATTTGCATTAAATGAGCTCAACCACTTCCATCAACTTTGTGACAAGTTGATGTAAGTAAAGTTGATCCCACCACTTTAAATTCAGAATTTGAGTCGGCTTCTCAAATACACAACTAAGCTTTGGGCCCGGGTTCATTTAATCCTACTAAACGAATTTTCCGTCGCTAAATAATTAAATTCCAATTTAATTAAATAATTATGTCTCACAAAATTATTACGAAAGTCGCTTACGAATTAATTCCAAATTAATTCGTTCGCTCGAATTAAAATCCAATTTCAATTAATATATCTGATATATTATTTTAGCCCAATTAAATAAATTAAATAGTAAAATCCAATTTAACTATTAAATTTACTTTGCCGATTAATTCCAAATTAATCGCGTTCTCTCTTCTAGACGAATTTAATCCCAGATAAATTAATCTCAGATTAATTTTCTCTCTCATAATTAATCTCAGATTAATTCTGTTCGAGTCAAATGTCATTGGTGAATCTTTGGGAAGCGACCCAAGAGATCTCTGGATATGTTGGCAGTAAATACGGTCATCAGACTATCCAAACACATGCGTACCTCGTACCACATTCTCACCGATTTACAAGACATGTTTGGCTTCTAGCAAAGCACCGTGCCTACCTAATTCTCTAGAAATATCCGCCGAGGAATATATAATCTGTGTCAGACGTAGTATACAAAGTATTGCGTAATACGATCCAGTATCGGATGTCACATGCTAGGCCCGGGGCTGGCTCTGTGTCTGCCCCGTACGAAGCATATATTAGATCACGAGTAACTAGTCTCTGTAATCGGAAAGTCATGACCTAGTCATACTTTCCTGATAGCTGCAGCTTTTAAAAGTACTATTACTGTATCCTGCTTGACCACTATCTCCATATGACTGAAGTGATACTCTCATCTTGACATCACATCCAATGCACTATGATTCTCAATAAACCCAGTACAGGCGTACACAGAACCTGTTAAAGCTCCGGACGACCAATACCAAAGCAAACTGATTGTCGCAAGTACTGGCGACGTAAGTCTCAAGTTAAAGACCATATACATCTACCCTGATTCGGATTCCCATAGACATATAGTCATACTACTAATGAGATTCTGAGGGGTCTATCCAGAGCGAACTGTTCACGGTCCAATGGCTAACAGAACCTCTTATCACACTTGCATAAGTATCCAATACTTAAACATATTAGAACTATGTCATTAAGCTTCCATAACGAGCACAAGTGCAATACTAGTCTATTCTGCATTATCGATGTCCAGTCTCGATAATACTACGACTAGGGATATTTAATGATTAAATCATTAGTGGATTAATATTGTCTCATATCTTATTAATCTGATTTAACCATATGGACTTTTATCATTAATAAATATCCAAGTAATCCAATTACAATAGTGATAAAATAGCAATTTCCTTTTATCACATAGTTAATTTGTACAAAAACATAATGTTTATTATAAATAGTGATGATATGGGTCATAATTGTCCAACAATCTCCCACTTGGCTCATAGCCAATCACTCAAGTATCTAACACCTAAACTATGTACATGTCGCTCAAACTTTTGCTGAGAAATAGATTTCGTCAGCGGATCTGCAATGTTGTCATCTGATGTGATCTTCTCGATCTTCACATCGCCACGATGTATGATCTCGCGAATCAGATGAAACAGTCGAAGTACATGCTTGGATCGTTGATGAGACCGCAGTTCCTTAGCCTGTGCTATAGCCCCATTATTGTCACAATACAAAGGTACAGGCTCAGCTACTAACGGAACTACTCCTAATCCAATTAGAAATTTACGGATCCAAACTGTTTCTTTTGCTGCCTCAGCTGTAACAATGTATTCCGCTTCTGTTGTTGAATCAGCAACAGTCTCTTGCTTGGATGATTTCCAGCTCACTGCTCCGTTGTTCAAATAAAAAATGTACCCAGATTGCGACTTACATTCGTCTTTATCGGTTTGGAAACTTGCATCTGTGTACCCAGTCGCCACAAGTTCTCATTCTTCATAGACTAAGAAGCATCCTTAGTTCGTCTAAGATACTTAAGGATGTTATTTACAGCAATCCAGTGACCATCACCTGGATCATCCTGATAGTGACTGCACATGCTCAAAGCATATGAGATATCAGGTCGCATACATATCATGGCATACATGATCAATCCGATTGCGGAAGCATACAGGATTCGACTCATTGCATCTCTCCCATCTTTAGTTTTAGGACACATGTCCTTAGATAGAGAGACGCCGTGTGACACTGGAAGCAGCCCCCTCTTGGACTTATCCATGTTGAATCTCTTCAAAACTTTGTCAATGTACGAGCTCTGGGATAGTCCCAACAGCTTTTTGGATCTATCTCGGTGTTGGGTTTCTCTAAGGTCCCAAGGATCATTTTAAGCATAGAAACAACATGTGAATACATCAAAGAAGTTGCGGAATACTTACATTGATCGGTTGAGCGATGCGACGAACACAAAATCCTTTTTATGCCCTTTGAAGCTCACGGTCTTCACTGTTTTTGGTCCTCCAAGAATCGGCCATGGATGATCTCAAGCTCCGAGCTTTGTGATGTGTATTCCAAGCTCACGGGTGCTGTTCCTTATCACCTTCGCAAGACTCCTAAAGCGTGCTAGCACTCCGAAAATTTTGCCGCGAAATTTCCTATTGCTTCTCTTTGGCTCACGATATTGCAGTGAAAAGGAAGAAGAAAATGGCCTTGAGGCCGAGAGAGATGAGAGGAGGGAGAGAGTGAGTGTGTTGTGTTTTGGTGGTTGAAAAAATGTGTATCTAATACTCATTTTGAATTTCAAAAATTCATTTTCCAAAAGTCAAAGCATTAAAGCTTTGCCAATTACCACTATCAATTACAATGACAAGTTGTCATATCACTCAAAGTGACTAGACATCACATCAATTGATTGACTAGTGATTTGACGCTTGATGTGACTTGTGGGCCGCACTTTAATTCGCAATGCGAGTGCACCCGGAAATACTCCCGGGCTCGGGTTCGCTAATTCCAAATTAACGATTTTTCCGTTGCGACGTAATTAAATAATTATGCCTAGTAAAATTACTATTCACGTCGCTTACGAATTAATTCTAAATTAACTCGTTCGCCCGAATTAAAATATAATTTTAATTCCGCGTCGAAATCCAATTTCGTATAATATATCGAATATATTATTTAATCGATTAATTCCAAATTAATCTTTTTCTCTCTTTAATTAAAATTTTATCCCATATAAAATATCTCCGTAATTAATCCCAGATTAATTTTATCTCTCTTCTAATTAATCCCATTTTAATAAAGTGCGAGCCATACGTCATCGGTGAATCTTCGGGAAGCGACCCATGAGATCCCCAGATATGTTGGCAGTAAATCCGGTCGTCGGACTATCCGAACACATAAGTACCTAGTACTACGTTTGTACCGATTTACAAGACAATGTTGGCTTCTAGCAAAGCGCCATGCCTGCCCAATTCTCCAGATATATTCTTACTGGAATATGTTATCTATATCAGGTGTAGTATACGTAATATTGCATATTTCGATCCAGTAACGGATGTCACGTGCAAGGCCTGTGGCTGGAAATGTGTCTGCCCCGTACGAAGCACATATCGGATCTCTGGTAACTAGTCTCTATAATCGGATAATCATGACCTAGTCATATTATCCCGATGACTGCAGTACATAAGAGTACCAGTTCCGTATCCTACGTGATCATCATCTCCACTATGACTGGAGTGATACTTCCGTCTTGACATCACACCCAATACACTACGATTCTCAATATACCCAGAAGAGGCGTACACAGAACCTGTTAAAGCCCTGGATGACCAAAATCAAAGTATATTGATTGTCGCAAGTATTAGTGGTGCAAGTCACAGGTTAAGACCAAATACACCTACCCTGATTCAGACTTCCATAGACACATAGTCATACTACCAATGGAATTTCGAGGGGTCTATCCAGAACGAAGTTGTTTTCGGTACCATCGGTAAAACACAACCTCCTACTACACTTGCATGAGTATCCTATACCGAAATATACGAGAACTATGTCGTTATGCTTCCACAACGCGCACAAGTGTAATACTAGTCTATTCCGCATTATCGATGTCCAATCTTGATAATACTACGACTAGGGATATTTAATGATTAAACCTTTATGGATTGATACTGTCTCATATCTTATCAATCTGGAACTAATCATATGGACCTTCTATCATTTATACATCTTGGTGATCTAATCACAAATGATAGAAGAACAATTTCCTTTGTCACATAGTTAATTTGTACAACAACACCATGATCTGTACAAATAGTGACGCTATGGGTCATAACTGTCCAACACTCGGTAGATCCTTATTCCTAGAATATAATATGCTTCTCACAGGTCTTTCATTGAGAATTTTAATGAAAGCCAAGCTTTCACCGATTGTAGCATGGGAATGTCATTGCCTAAAAGCAATACATCATCAACATATAGGACAATGAATGTCAGTGCTCTCCCACTAACCTTCTTATATACATAAGAATCATCTTCGTTTTGAATGAAACCATATTCTTTTATGATCTCATTAAAATATTGGTTTCAATAACGCGATGCTTGCTTCAATCCATAAATGGATTGATTTAACTTACAAACCTTTTTTGTTTGTTTCGGCATGACAAACCGTCAGGCTGTTGCATATAAATATCCTCCAAAAGGTTTCTGTTAAGGAAAATGGTTTTGACGTTCATCTGCCATATTTCATAATCGAAATATGCAGCAATAACAAGCATTATCTGAATGGATTTAATCATGGCAACATGTTAAAAAGTTTCATCGTAATCGACATCATATCGTTGACGATACCCTTTCGCTACAAGCCTAGCTTTGTACGTTTGTATGTTGCCATCCATGTATGTCTTCTTCTTGAAGACCCATTTACAACCAATAGGCTTAATGTCTTCTGGTGCGTCAACTAGTGTCCAAACTTGGTTGGTATACATGGAATCCATTTCGGACTTCATGACATCCTGCCATAAAGCGGAGTCGATACCTCGTATCGCTTCCTCATACGTGGCCAGCTCATCTTCCTCAATAAGATTAATATCTACATGAGGTGAGATCAAAAACCCATACCTCTAAGGTTGTTTTCTGAATCTCTTCGACCTACGCGGTTCTTGTGTATTAGAAGATTATGGAATAGTCTCATCCCTGATGGATTCTTCGTGTTTCGTGAGGGGTTCTGTGTCAGGAACAGTATCACTCTGATGTTCATCGAGTTCAACTTTCCTCCCACTTGTAACTGCATTCATGAATTCAGTTTCTAGGAAAACCGCATGGAAAGTAACAAATATTTTGTTCTCTTGTGGGTTGTAGAAGTAATATCTTTTGGTTTCCCTAAGATAACCTACAAATAGGCACTTATCCGATTTGGGTTCTAGTTTGGTACTATCCAAACATTTAAAGTATGCCCAGCATCGTCAAATCTTCAGGAATGAGAAATCTCGTTTCTTTCCTGTCTATATTTCATATGGAGTCTGTCCGACAGACTTTGATGAAACCTTATTCAAAATAAATATTGCACTGTTTAATGCGTATCCCCAGAAGGAAATTGGTAGCTCTGTGCGACTCATCATAGACCTTACCATGTCCAACAAAGTTCTCCGTTTGGACACACCATTTAATTGAGGTGTTTCGGGAGGATTCCACTGTGAAAGAATACCATATTATTTTAAGTAATATTGAAACTCATTGCTTAAGTATTCTTCACCGCGGTCCAACCGCAATATTTTAATACTTTTGCCCGTTTGTTTTTCTATTTCGTGTCGAAACACTTTGAATTTCTCAAAAGTTTCCGACTTGTGTTTCATAAGATACACATAACCATAACGCGATGCATCATCCGTAAAGGTTACGAAGTATTCATATCCACATCTAGCCTGGCTAGACATGGGCCCGCATACGTCACTATGAACTAGGGCTAAAAGTTCGGTGGCACTTACACCCTTACCACTAAAAGGTGTTTTAGGCATTTTGCCTAATAAACAAGATTTGTAGACATCATATGAATTAGGATTAAATCCGTCCAAGTATCCATACTTCGAAAGTGTGGATATACGAGTTTTGTTAATGTGTCTCAGATGACAATGCCACAGATAAGTTTCATCTGTTTTACTCATTTGAGTCTTTTTTTTGTCATGTTATATGTTTGAGATTCATTTATATTCAAAATATAAATACCATTATTAACATCAGCTGTACATATCAAAACATCATCTTTATATACAAAACACCCAATGTTCCAGAATACAAAGGTATACCCACATCGGGTTAAACAAGATACAGAGATGATATTCCAAGTCAAACTAGGTACAAAATAACAATCTCCTAAATTAAGTACATGCCCCGAGGGCAGATTCAAAATATAGGTGCCAACGGCCAAAACGGCGACTCTAGTCTCATTTCCGACTCGGAGGTCGATCTCTCCTGAAGCTAGTCTCCTGCTAATATGCAGATCCTGCACATCAGTACATATGTGAGTACCACATCCAGAATCAAAAATCCAATTTTTAAAACCAGTAGTGGAAATATTTATTTCAATAACAAACATATCTGAGGCTGGAGCCTTGCCCGCCCTCGCTTCCTTCAAGTCCGCTTGGTACTTACGACAGTCACGCTTCCAGTGACTCCATTTTCCATAATGTAGGAAGACGTCTTGGGATATGTCATTTATCTTCCTAGAAAATTGTGATGATTTACCCTTGCATTTTTTCTTTTTCTTCTTCACACCCCCAGAAGCCTTCGGCCAAGCCTTGGCCTTCTTGGATTTCGAAGTAAGATGCGCCTCACGCTTCTTGCCTTTTGAAGCTCTGGTTCTGCCTCTTTCAGCATCGCCATCAACTCTCCAAGAGTCTTTTCTTGGTTCATCATATTGTAGTTCATGATGAACCCGCCCCAACAGTCGGGCAGAGATTGTAAGATCAAATCTATAGAAGTCTCGGCCTCAAAGGTTATGCCCAGCTGACCTAGAGTTATGCATGATTAATTTTGAGAAAATGAATTGGATAAATTTCCCATAATTTACATAGCTTGGCCGAATGTAGAACCCTAGATGCTCATGGTGATTTTTGATTTTTAGACCATTGGATGTGTTTAAATGCATGCATATATTGATTTGTGATTTAATTGGATTGAAATCAAAATTGGATATGAAAAATGCATGATTGTCGTGAGCTTGTGAAGCATGTATAGATTGATTTTGCTTCAATTTGTGTTGGACATGAGTTGATAAATTAAAGCATGATTAATTAGTGTAATTGGTGTTTTGGAAATATTAATTTAACTAATTAATTATGTCTAATATACTTTAATTAAATAATTATGATATTTGGAATATTGTAATTAAATAAATTAGTCTTCAATTTGGAATTGGGCTAAAATTATTATATTTGGGCTTAATGGGCTTGGTTGGGCCAAGTTGGTTTAGGACAATTGAATTGGATCCAAATTGGGCCTAAAACCATAACATAAAGTCCAAATAGAATAATTGTGCCTTTAACTATTTAATTGGGCCTAATGGGCCAAAATTAATTTTATGGCAAATGGTGATTCCTTATTGGGCTTTGGTTGCCAAAGTCCATGCCTTAAGAAATTAATTAAAAGCCCATTGGACTTTAATTAAATTGACATTGGATGTTAATTAGGCCTTTGAGACCCATTTAGATTGGATTTAGAATCTAAGTCTAAAAGGTACATAATTAAGTATAATTATTTAATTTAGAATTAAATATGAATTAGTATTGAATACAAATTAAATTGGATTTAATATTGTAGTTCGATATAATTCAAGAATTCACACTTGGAGTACTTATTCTTAAACGAGTTGGACTCGCGCAAATCAAATCGTTGTTTGAACATTGGATGATCATTAATTCAAAGATTAATTAATTGGATTAAAATGATTGAATAACATGTTTTGTGTGAATATATGGATGTATTGTATGAATAATGTATATCAGATGAATATTAGATGAGTGAGGGCAATTTTGGAAATTGTTGTAATAAATTCAGAATTTATTAAATTGGACCTGCGTGTCCAGCCTTTATCTCTTGACTCTTTGTACTTCTCTTCTCACCAATTCCCCTCAATGTAAATGAGGTTTCTTTATTGTATTATGTAATTGGGTAGAAGTACGTATAGTGCTAGCCGAGGAGAGGAAATTGAGAGATTTTTTCTAGGAATAATTGTTGAATATCCATCCGTATATCGTTATTATTTATTTCGCGCCTTATTATGCTTTTAGAATGCATTCTTAAGGGTGTATGATGAGACCTAATCAAAGATAATATATTGGTTGTCAATTACGCGAAAAACACTCAAATAAATATTAAGCGAATTCCTTCCATTGAGTGGTTCTCTCTCAAGATCCAAGATTGGCATTGGTTTGTTGGCCAAAGTCAAGATCAATGTCCATCGCGGATGTGTTTGAACCACGAAAGCTTTATTTCATATCGCATGTCTTGGGCAAGTTGTGATTTGTTGGCCAAAGTAAAGGTCACTTCTTGTTCATCGACATGGATTACGAAGCTTTCCCACTGTCAATGGGTCCTGCTTAACTGGAATCATTAAGCTTGTTGAGCCAAAGTGTAGGCACTGCATTTTTACACATAAGTCCCTATGATGAGTCTCATTTTGGAGACACTACCTTTTAAGTCACGGAGGTCACGGGAAACGGACATCGGAAGGGGAAATTCAGAATAAACAAGGTTCACTGTTTTCGTTAGTGCTGCGTTTGTGTTTACGTTCGAACGTCAAACGGATTGCGGGCGTTCGTGCCGCGTTCGAGGAAGCGTTCGAACGGTGTCGGTAATTCTGGTTTTGCTGCTAGCCTCACATCCAGCCCAATTAGCCCCCCAAAGCCCATAAGCACATCCCAATTTAAATAAATAAATATTAATTAAAACATTAACTAAATAAAATAATAATCAAATTAATTAAATAATTAAATAAAACATATACCAAACATAAAATAAACAATTACCAACTTAAACTAAAATCATGCCTAAATTAAACAAATCACATACTAAATCAAAATATAATCATACCAAGTTAAAATCAATCAACCAATATATTATTCCTAACTTAAATTATTGTATTCCTAAACCAAGCCAATCAAATATTCAACCTTCCCTATCTAGCCAAGATTTGTCCCCCCCCCTCAATCTTTGACTTCCCTTAACCAAACCAAATCAAATCCCTCTTTAATTAGCCAAATCCATTTCCTTGTCAAGCCCAACCCTTTTGCCTATAAAAAGAACCCTTCACCAACCTTCTCAACCCTAGTCCCTAGTCCCTAGCTCATACACAACACACACAAAAATTACAGGAAGAACACACCCAAAAAGTGTAAGCAAAAGATAAAGAGGAAACGGCAGCGAAACCACAAGGAAACCATAGCAAAAGACGGAGAGAACGACGACTCAAAACAGTAAGACAACGAACGAGAACAGTGAACCAGTGAACCGGGAGAGTTGCGGAGCATCCACCCTTCCGACGATCGTGTACCGTACATCCGAGAGGTGATTTAAAAGGTTAGACCTGAGGGTACCTTTTCATTAGTTATATTCGTTTTTTTTTTATTATTATTGAATTCTATTCGCATGAGAGTCGTTTATGGATGCATGTTGTGGCTTGAATGAAATGGAAGAGTGTCGTCTCTTGTGGTATATAGGATGGAAACCCAGACATAATTCCGTAGCCGAATCCGAATGGACGGTAGTGCGGTCTGTACTTGGGATACAACTCCACGTACCACTTGAGTAAACGTCAGCTTCTCTTGTTTTGTGTTGCTTTTATTTATTTATTTTTCGTCACTTAAATTCTGCATGTTGCTTATTTATGCATGACTCAATCGAGCGCATGGGCTTAGTAAGTGGAATGAAAGATCCCCTATGGGGAGGGTTTAAAGCCCTTTATCACAATGCTTTACCGCGCCGGTTGATGTGTGTTCGGTTGGATGCAAGACACGTTCAATCAGACATACTTAGAATAATATGATTGTCTTTATGTTTGTATGCATGATGTGATGTGACGCGCATGGGCTTAGTATGTTGGTCTAAAGGTCCTCTCTTTGAGAGATCAAGAGCCCCAAAAGGCCACCTTTACGGCAGTACTTCGCCGCGCCCATTTATTTTGTTGTTTATGTATTGCGTCGCATTTCATGCATCAGGTCTGTTCCCATTCGAACGCGTTTACGAACGCAACTCGAACGCGCATGCATTTTTGCCTTATCATGCATCAGGTCTCATTTTCGTTCGAACGCATTTACGAACGCCATACGAACGTGAGCATTCTATTTCATTTTCGTTCGAACGCGTTATCAAACGCCATATGAACGCGAGCATTCTGTTTCATTTCCGTTCGAACGCGTTTACGAACGCTACTCGAACGTGAGCATTCTGTTTCATTTTCGTTCGAACGCGTTTACGAACGCTACACGAACGCGCACACACTGAACTGAGTCTGTCTTATCATATTCATGCATAATTGCCTCTTGGTTGATCTTTCTTGTGTTATATAGTCAACCGTATTATTTGTATCCCTGCATTTATCCATTCTATGTGTTCTCAGGATTGTATTCAAGCATGATTAGGCTGTTAGCATGTTATTTGGTTAATAGGTTCATGAGATAGTACTCAAGCATGATTATGTTGTTCTTAGTTTTCCATATTACAGGATTGAAATATGTTCATGAGATTGCCATGTGATGTTGCATGTTGTGATGAACTTGTTGATGTATGCATATGAATTTAGAAGCATGATATTTTTGGAAATAAATGTTATTTAAGCCTGGTTAAATTATTACATAAATCCTTTTATTACAAGTGACATAAGTAAGGGACCATTCCGAACCCAACGGTTTGAGGTCTTCCCTTGCGAGGGGTGAGTGCGGCCTTAAATCTCATTTTCCCGGTTCACACCGGGTGGCGACTCCATTATTCTCCGGTTAGTCCCCCGTGGCTACTCCGTACTCCCAACTAGGCCGCGAGCCTAGGAACAGCATGCGTCGCCCCAGATTTTCTGTGTTCCCACAGTCTGGCGACTCCACTGGGGATAGAGAATCGGCCCCGAAATATTGTCTTGTGATGTTTGGATTTATGTTTTAATTGACCGTGTCTATAGTGGATAAAGTGAGGGTTTAATCAAAGGCATTTTGAGGCTAGGTAATGGTTTGGTGTCTTCCTTCATTCACTACCTTTCTAGAAGGAAAAGCTGTGAAGGCACCTAGATTGCCATCTACTCGTAGCCTATTGTGATGGACTAATTTGGAGGACTCGTTGTTTATTCCTGACAACAAGCGATAAGAGCCTAAGAGGCTTGGGTATTAAGTGAGCCTCGCTCCACCTTCCCTCTGGGGGATCTACAACGGGAAATCCATTTGACAGTCCGTCACACACCATAGCTCATTGGCACGTACCTTAGTGTATAAAAATGGGTGCGCTCACTTGGTGCTCGAACCCTTGAGTGGGGAGACCTAGTTGTGGGCCATCATTCGCCGGTGAGAGCCTTTGTCTATACTCTTACTAACCCACCTATAGACCGGGTTGGCTAAAGTAACAATTATTTCCTTGAATATGTGCTTGTGGACCATCCTCATTTGGATGCAGTTGGACTATTGTCAGAAATGCGGGCTTGCTGGGCCATTTAAACTGGGGCAAGTTCGTACTGTATGACTATTAGGCCCAAGGCTTCTGAAATGTTGATGGGCCATTATGTAAAAATTATTATGTTATGTTTGCATTATCTCCATTCTATGCTTATGTTTGGGAACATCATCGTTTGGATCCATTTGGACCATTTGTCATGGATATATGGGCTTGTTGGGCCATTTAAACTGGGACAAGGATGTATTCCATGACTATTGGGCCAAAGGCGTCTAAGTGTTGGTGGGCCACCTTGTGTTTGTTTTTGGAATATTATCATTTGGATTTAGTTGGGCTCTTTGCCATAAGACATGAACTCGTTGGGCCATTTAAACTGGGACGGGTTCACCCTTATGACAGTTGTCCCAAAAGCTTCTAAAATGATAATAGGCCGATTTGTTTGAGAATTTTATTTAATTTAGTATGTTATATGTTACATGCATCTCATGCACCTCATGCATACATATATCATGTTAACATCGTCTATGTCTCAAAAAGACAACATAGATACCGTTTGAGTTAGAGAAGGGACAAGGCTCACTAAAAGAACAAGTATGAGTGAATCCGATAATGAGGTGTCCCGTATGGATCAGTTAGAGAATGGTCTCGCCAAGATCACTGAACAGTTGCAGGCTTTGACTACTGCTATGGCTGGTATAGCTGGGTCTCGTGCCGGGGTTCATTATGGGGATGTGAGGCAAGAGGAATCTCCGAACAGATTGGGGGATGATATCCCCGCTTTTGATGATGATATGGCAGAGTATGCAGCGGGCAGGGTATCTGGGTCTCAGGCAGAATTTCAGAAGCTTCGGGATCAGGTTGAAACAGTTACCCGCAAAATGAGGGGTAAACATGAAGAGTTGTTAGATTATGAGGCAATGACCTTCGGAGAACAGCTGCCAACTCAGTTTAAAATGCTGGACATGGCCAAGTTTAATGGGAACGGAGACCCGAGGGTCCATCTGCAGCAATATGTCTCATTCATGAGTTCAATGGGCCTATCACAGCGCCAAGTCCAAAAGATGTTTGGGATGTCACTCGAGGGGGCACCTGTGGTTTGGTATCATAGCCTTGAGAAGAAGGTTAAGGAAGATTGGAAGGAACTAGCTGATGCTTTTCTGAAGCAGTATGTTACAGACTTGGAAATTGACTTGTCACTCCGTGATTTGGAGAACACTAAGTAGAAGCCGGAAGAAAGCTTCAAGGAGTATGTAGACCGCTGGAGAAGCCAGCTCCTGAAAATGCAGACTCGGCCCTCTGAGAATGACCAAATCAAAATGATCATCAAGGGCACCAAGTTCTCTATTTATAGTAAGCTGAGGAGGATGACTTCAATGATTTCTGATTTTCGACAGTTGAGGGAAACTGTCATGGATATTGAGGAAGAAGAGGCTGAAAACAGAAAGTCCTATGGCCAGAATAGGCGGACTCTTGGGGGTATTCTGAGACTAAGCCCGCTACTGTCGAGGTTGCTGCCATCAGGAACCGGCAATTCTCCGACCTTGGTAGACCTTTGTCGAAGGTATTTGAAAAGTTACAGGGACAAGGAATCTTGCATGTTGTGATGAACTTGTTGATGTATGCATATGAATTTAGAAGCATGATATTTTTGGAAATAAATGTTATTTAAGCCTGGTTAAATTATTACATAAATCCTTTTATTACAAGTGACATAAGTAAGGGACCGTTCCGAACCCAACGGTTTGAGGTCTTCCCTTGCGAGGGGTGAGTGCGGCCTTAAATCTTTGTCCCGGTTCACACCGGGTGGCGACTCCATGTTATGTAATCCTTCCCAACTAGGCCGCGAGCCTAGGAACGACGTCGCTCAGTTTCTGTGTCCCACAGTCTGGCGACTCCACTGGGGATAGAGAATCGGCCCCGAATATTGGATAGAGAATCCACCGGGTGGATAGAGAATCCACCGGGTGGATAGAGAATCCACCGGGTGGCGACTCCATTATTCTCCGGTTTAGTCCCCCGTGGCTACTCCGTACTCCCAACTAGGCCGCGAGCCTAGGAACAGCATGCGTCGCCCCAGATTTTCTGTGTTCCCACACAAAGCCAAGGCTTAGTTGATTCAGAGGAAAATGTTAGGAAAATATATTGGATATATTGACATATATATTGTATATATGTTTCGAACTTAGAGGTCCACCTACCAGATCTAGGAATTGGATGAGATCCAATTGATCTTAGAGATCTACCTAGTTAAATATCATACAGCTTGTTGGCCACAGTCAAGGTTGTGTGTTATTTAACGGGATCCTAGCCCACTAGGAAACTAGGTTTCCCGAGTACTCAACAGAGGGTTAGAGGCTCACCGAAAAATAGTGGGAGGCTAGTAATGAATTTGTAATTTCGTTCAAATACTTGTCAATACACGCTTTCAAATTATTTCGTCAATTTATATATTTATTAGTTGGACTAATATTTTATTATTTTTTATTGTAACAGTTGGACTGTACCCAAAAATCGTTAATTGAATAGTTAGACTATTGCAATTAAGATGGCCGGAAAATCAACGGTATGGACATTATCATGGGCGAAAATGTCTTTAATAGTGCGAACTTTCCTGACTGGGATATAAACTTCAGGATTGTCCTGGGGGCCGAGAAGATGCTCTATATGATAGAGAGACCTCTTGGGCCTAAGCCCGGAATTGAGCAGCTGCTTGAGCTTGAGCTTGAGCTTTGGAAGACTCATAGCAATGACAACTCAACTGCTCAATCCTTCATGCTCACTGCAATGACCCCTCAATTTCGTCGCCAGAACAAGGGATTGGATCCCTATACTATGATGGAAAAATTGAAGGACCTTCATCGATCTAACCTTAGATCGCAAATGTATGAATTGCAAAAGAAGCTCTTTCACTCTCGAATGTTAGATGGTACATCTGTCGAGCACCATGTGTCGCAGATGATTGTTGACATCGAACAGCTCGGTCAGCTAGGTATAACCTTTGAGGCTGAGACTTCTATAGATTTGATCTTACAGTCTCTTCCTGACAGCTGGAACGGGTTCATCATGAACTACAATATGATGAACCAAGATCATACTCTTGGAGAGTTGATATCAATGCTGTTTGAATAATAAAAAGAGCTTTTAAAAGGAAAAAAGCGCGAGGCGCACTTCGCTTTGACATCTCAGTCTGCCAAGGCTTGGCCAAAGGCTACTGGAGGCGTGAAGAAAAAGAAGAAAAGAAAGGGCAAGGTCAAATAATCAAAGTCTTCTGGGAAGGCAAATGAAAAATCCCAAGATGTCTGCCTACAGTGTGGCAAACGGGGTCACTAGAAGCGTGACTGCCGTGAGTACAAGGCGCACACGAAGGAAATCAAAGCGGGCAAGACACCGGCTTCAGGTATGTTTGTTATTGAAATAAACATGTCTACTTCTAGTTTTAAAAATTGGATTTTTGATTCTGGTTGTGGTACTCATATATGTACTGATGTGCAGGATCTGCAGATTAGCAGGAGACTAGCTTCATGAGAGATAGACCTCCGAGTTGGAAATGGGACTAGAGTCGCCGTTTTGGCTGTTGGGACTTATATTTTGGAACTGCCATCGGGGCATGTACTTAATTTATCAGACTGCTATTATGTACCTAGTTTGACTAGGAATATTATTTCTGTATCTTGTTTAGCCCAATGTGAGTATACTTTTGTATTCAGAACACATAATGTTTTGTTTATAAAAATGATATTGAGATATGTAGTGCTGATGTTAATAATGGTCTTTATATTTTGAATATAAATTAATCTCAAACATATAACGTAACAAACAAAAGGCTTAAATTAAGTAATAAAGATGAAACTTATATGTGGCATTGTCGTCTGGGACACATTAACAAGACTCGCATATCCATACTTTCGAAGAGCGGATACTTTGACAGATTTGATCCAAATTCATATGACGTCTGCGAATCTTGTTTATTAGGTAAAATACCTAAAACACCTTTTAGCGGTAAATGTGCACGTGCCACATAACTGTTAGCCCTCATTCATAATGACGTATGCGGGCCCATGTCTAGCCAGGCTAGAGGTGGATATGAATACTTCGTAACCTTTTCGGATGATGCATCGCGTTATGGTTATGTGTATCTTATGAGACACAAGTCGGAAACCTTTGAGAAATTCAAAAAGTTTCGACACGAAGTAGAAAAATAGACCGGTAAAAGTATTAAAACATTACGGTCGGACCGTTGTGGAGAATACTTAAACAATGAGTTTCTCGATTACTTGAAAGAGTATGGTATTCTTTCACAGTGGACTCCTCCCAGAACACCTCAATTAAACGATGTGTCCGAACGGAGAAACCGAACTTTGTTGGACATGGTAAGGTCTATGATGAGTCACACAGAGCTACCAATTTCCTTCTGGGGATATGCATTGAACAGTGCAATACTTATTTTGAATAAGGTTCCGTCAAAGTCTGTTCAACAGACTCCATATGAAATATGGACATGAAAGAAACCAGTTTCTCATTCCTGAAGATTTGAGGTTACTGGGCATACGTTAAACGTTTGGATGGTACCAAACTAGAACCCAAATCGGATAAGTGCCTATTTATAGGTTATCCTAGGGAAACCAAATGATATTACTTCTACCACCCACAAGAGAATAAAGTATTTGTTGCTCTATATGCGGTTTTCCTCGAAAAGGAATTCCTAAATGCAGTGGTAAGTGGGAGGAAAGTTGAACTCGATGAAAGTCGGAGTTATATTGTTCTTGGCACTGATTCCTTAACGGAACACGAACAGTTCATCATGGATGAGACTGTACCACAATCTTCTAATATATAAGAACCGCGTAGGTCAGAGAGAGTCAGAAAATAACCTAAGAGGTATGGGTTTCTAATCTCACCTCATATGGATATTAATCTTATTGAGGATAATGAGCCGGCTACGTATGAGGAAGCGATACAAGATATCGACTCCGCTTTATGGCAAGAAGCCATGAAGATCGAAATGGATTCCATGTACACCAACCAAGTTTGGACACTGGTTGATGCACCAGAAGGCGTAAAGCCTATTGGTTGCAAATCGGTCTTCAAGAAGAAGATGGACATGGATGGAAACATACAAACGTACAAAGCTAGGCTTGTAGCGAAAGGGTATCGTCAACGACATGGTGTCGATTACGACGAAACTTTTTCACATGTTGCCATGATTAAATGAATTCGGATAATGCTTGCTATTGCTGCATATTTTGATTACGAAATATGTCAGATGGACGTCAAAATCGCTTTCCTTAATGGAAACCTTTTGGAGGATGTTTATATGCAACAGCCTGACGGTTTTTTCGTACCTAAACATACAAACAAGGTTTGCAAGTTAAATCGATCCATTTATGGATTGAAGCAAGCATCGCGTTCTTCGAACCAATGTTTTGATGAGATCATAAAAGAATATGATTTCGTTCAAAACGAGGATGATCCTTGTGTATATAAGAAGGTTAGTGGGAGCGCACTAACATTCATTGTCCTTTACGTTGATGATGTATTACTTATTGGCAATGACATTCCCATGCTACAATCGGTGAAAGCTTGGCTTTCATTAAAATTCTCCATGAAAGATCAAGGAGAAGCAACCTTTATTCTGGGAATAAAGATCTACCGGGATAGATCTAGAAAGCTGCTTGGACTCTCCCAGAGCACGTACATTGATAAAGTGTTGAAGAGATTTGTGGACTCCGGAATTCGCCAAGGGTCCCCAATCAGAATTTGTAAGTTGGGCACTAGCAATCCTGCAAAAAAACAAAGTAGAGTGGACGAGAGTAGTCTACCACCGGTGTGGTGGATACCGGGTATACTCCGACGCCCAAGTCAGTGGCAGGAAATAAGTTTGTAAAATGGGAAAGCAAGGTGAATATTACCTCTACTTCCTTTGTTTGGCCGTGAGAGCCGTGTAATATATGAGGGGATTAAGGATTGAGAGCATGAAGTATTAGGGTGAGAGAAATGAGACTTGAATGACTTCTTCTCGTATTCTTTTCATATTTATAGATAAAACATGATCTAATGTTGGTGTATTTGGTAATGGTTTTGGAGTAAGTGAGGATTAATGCTAGAATTAGGTTAAGTGGAGTGGTGGGGTTTAGTGCTAGAATTAGGTTAAATGGAGTGGTGGGGTTTAGTGCTAGAATTAGGTTAAATGGAGTGGTTATTAGTTTATGATTTAATTGTAATCAAATAATACATAATTCTTTGGGCTTTGGTCCTTATTTTCGGGCCTAACATGCTGATGGGCTTAAGGTGAAAGACAGTTTTACCCTTGGACCAAATTTGGCCCATACAGTTTGTCCCTTACTCTCTAAGTCAAAGAATTTTTGCTTTAGAGAGTATATTTATCCGTGTCGTATGAAAAAAGAGCGTAAGAGTGTGTTACCTTCTGCCAAATGTCGTGTCAAAATATATACAAAAACGTAGGTTTCCGTTTGCATGCATCTTAGCTTCTTGATTTATCTAGGGTCATGAAGTACGTGTTTTTTGTCCGAACTGAAATAGAATTTCAGGAGTTCATGAGTCCAGGGGAATGTTCCTTGTCGACTGAATCAAACGGTAGTTCAGGAGTATGCTTGACTCGGCATGAGTCCAGGGGAATGTCCCTTGTCAATTTGAACCAAACGGTGGTTCAGGATTTTAATTGACTCGACAAGAGTCAAGGGGAATGTCCTTTGTCGACTGAACCAAACGGTGGTTCAGGAGTTTATTTGACTCGACATGAGTCCAGGGGAATGTCCCTTGTCAATTTGAATCAAACGGTAGTTCAGGAGTATGCTTGACTCGACATGAGTCCAGGGGAATGTCCCTTGTCAATTTGAACCAAACGGTGGTTCAGGATTTTAATTGACTCGTCAAGAGTCAAGGGGAATGTCCTTTGTCGACTGAACCAAACGGTGGTTCAGGAGTTTATTTGACTCGTCATGAGTCCAGGGGAATGTCCTTTGTCAATTTGAACCAAACGGTGGTTCAGGATTTTACTTGACTCGACAACAGTCCAGGGGAATGTCCTTTGTCGACTGAACCAAACGGTGGTTCAGGAGTTTATTTGACTCGACATGAGTCCAGGGGAATGTCCCTTGTCGACTGAACCAGACGGTGGTTCAGGAGTTAACTTGACTCGACATGAGTCCAGGGGAATGTCCCTTGTCAATTTGAACCAAACGGTGGTTCAGGATTTTACTTGACTCGACAAGAGTCCAGGGGAATGTCCTTTGTCGACTGAACCAAACGGTGGTTCAGGAGTTTATTTGACTCGACATGAGTCCAGGGGAATGTCCCTTGTCGACTGAACCAGACGGTGGTTCAGGAGTTTTACTTGACTCGACATGAATCCCTTGTCGACTGAACCAGACGGTGGTTCAGGAGTTTAATTGACTCGACATGAGTCCAAGGGAATGCCCTTGTCGACTGAACCAGACGATGGTTCAGGAGTTTACTTGACTCGACATGAGTTCCTTGTCGACTGAACCAGACGGTGGTTCAGGAGTTTTACTTGACTCGATATGAGTCCAGGGGAATGTCCCTTGTCGACTGAACCAAACGGTGGTTCAGGAGTTTACTTGACTCGACATGAGTCCAGGGGAATGTCCCTTGTCGACTGAACCAGACGATGGTTCAGGAGTTTACTTGACTCGACATGAGTCCCTTGTCGACTGAACCAGACGGTGGTTCAGGAGTTTTACTTGACTCGATATGAGTCCTGGGGAAAATGTCCATTTGTCGACTGAACCAGACGGTGGTTCAGGAGTTCACTTGACTCGTCATGAGTCATGGGGAATGTCACTTTGTCGACTGAGGCAAATACAGGTTCAGGAATCCACGTGTCGTTTAACGGAGTAAAACCTAGCGCAAATAACGAGGAGTCTTATGGCGGGAAATGAACCGCCAAAAGAAGTAGTATAAGAGTGGCTTGATGGGTTCATTTGTTTCATTCACAAGATCAGTCGATTTGGGAGAGAACTTCAAGGCTTCAAGGTACTTCTTTCACTCTCTTCGCGTTCTTCATTTGCTTTGAATATTCGTAGAGTAGCTTCAATCTGTTCTTAGCTAAATTAGGTTGTTTGATCTTTAGAATCATACGTTATTTGGTGGATTTGTGTTTGGAGATAGGAGTAGGATTTGATCTTTAAGGAACCCCAATCCTAGAAATTATTTGTTTGTAGACTCGCTGAATAGAATATGTCGAGTGGAGACTCTTTAGAAAGTTTAGGAGAACAGATCGATACATTCGTAGGATCATCATCGAGTGAATCAACAGAAGAAAAATCATTAAGGGAATGGTCGCGTCAAGAGTTTTTTGAGGAAGGACCTGTAACCGTTATGTCGCATGAAGTTCCGTTGCAGGCAATTCCTATTAGATCATTGGCAGCTGTCGAGGAATTTAGTGGAGGGGTGAGCACAAGTGAGCCCACCAACATACTAACCAAGAACCCAGGTAGTCGAATGACGGCTAGTTGCTGATGGAAATTAGGATTAAGTATAGATTTCCAAGATCAATGGAACTGAGGGTACCCTTGCCGTCTGAAAGGATCGATTATAAAATTCCAGGATGGATGGGTTTTTATGTAGTACCTTTTCTAATGGGCTCAGATTCCCTATCCCGAG
Organism: Zanthoxylum bungeanum; assembly: GCA_019454045.1. Lineage (NCBI taxonomy): Eukaryota > Viridiplantae > Streptophyta > Magnoliopsida > Sapindales > Rutaceae > Zanthoxylum > Zanthoxylum bungeanum. The sequence continues at coordinate 38,782 of SKCR01026307.1, forward strand.
GTTAGCTTGGGAAATTTTGGATCATTATGGGATTGCTCCTTCACAACTAATGCCGAATGCTTGGAGAATTTTAATGTCGATTGAATGCTTAGCATTCGAACAAGGGTTATTGTTTGAGGTGAAGGACATTTTATATTCATACTACCTTAAAGAGCACCTAACAGAAAAAGGGAGATATACTTTGTACCTTCGTCGTAAGAGGGAACAAATAGTTATGGGGCTTCCAACAAACGATAGGGGTAAATGGCAATCGGACTATTTCTTTGTGAAAAATGAGGGTATCTTTGGGTCGACTGGAATGGTCGAGTTTCAGAATACTGGAGTGTATTTAGTGAGTATCAACTTCTTCTATTTATTGAAAATTTATCAATGTTTTTGTCGTATGATACTAATGTATGGTTTATTATGCAGGTTCTTTTCGAAACAGTTTATTCGACAAAACATCTCTTATTTTGTCGAACACAAAAGCTCTTCTTGATCTTCCCGTCGAACAAAGAGATTGGAGGATAATCTTGGTAGAGCAGAGACTAAGAGCAACTTTACAGTTTAAAGAAATCTTCGAATCAGAAGTATATCTACCCCTTTGGCACTTTCTAAAAACGTATTGGAAGTCATCTACTGTACTCGGTCGATTCGAGCTCTGTACGGAAAGGTGGTGGTTATAAAGACATTAACTCCAAAAGAAATTTTATGCGCAGAGGACATGGCGTCGAGGCAAATAAAAGTAGCATCAATTGATGAGTTGATGAGCCGAAAAAAGGCTAGGAAGCTCAAGATAAAGGAGCCAGATGTGGAGGTTCCAGAACCACAATTGGTATCGTCGACTGGAACTCTAAAGCATAAGGGGAAGTCGACCGAAATAGTTGTCAAATGGGGGAAAAGGAAGGCGGATGAAATCGAAGAAATCGATAATATAGTTGTCAGGATTCCATCAGGGTCGACTGCAATTTCGGACCCATCAAGCCTTGACCCTTTTATTAAGAAGCTATTGCTGGAGGAGGATGAACAGAGGTTATCCAATATTGGCCCGGTCGAGTCGATGAAAAAGGCTGCGGCTTTAAATTACCAGTAAGAAAGTAGGTAGAAATTTCTTAATAATTTGTAGAATGGATTCTAATCAAATCCTTTTTCCAGGCAATGGAGTGCAGTCTACATATGCAACGATATGTCGAATCGACTCTTAAGAAACAGAGAGAGATGGATAAATCATTTGCGGCTATGAAAAGGAAGTGGTCCAAAAGAAGTCGCTTGAAAAAAGAAATGCTGAATTGGAGAAGGAGTTGAAGGAAGTGAAGGCAACACTTCAGATGGAAAAGGAGACTTCTGAGGTTACGATTGAAGGCTATAAGGATGCGTTCGAGAATGTGAAGAAGGAGAATGAAGAATTACTCGAGAATCTTGAAGGGATCGCTCTTGAATCTATGATGAAGAACGCAGTCATCTGATGAAGGATTTCCTTGATGGGAAGACAGGAGTTTGGGAGCCTGAGAAATGGATTCAGCAATATGACCAACTATTGGCAGGAGTTTCTTCTTTTTCAGACGAGGGTGATGTAGAAGAGAAAGGCGAAGAGGTCGACTCGAAAGTGGCAGAAAAAGAAGTAATTGATGGCGAGGGAGCGGCTGAAGTTCAAGAAGCGGATAAGAAGAATGAAGAACTTAGTCGAATGGAAATCGAGCCGACTACTCAAGTTCAAGAAATTCCTGCACCTGAAGTTGCTGCTGAATGTATTCAGGAAGAAGCTACTCCAGAAATTTGAATCTTTTGTAATTTTAATTTAACTTCTTTGTAGAACAATTTTAATGAATTAATGATATTTTGGGATGATATTTCAAATGAAATTTGTTATTAAGTCGAATCACACAATACTTAAAGTAGAAAAATTACTCTGAATCTTAAAATAAATAAATGCATGCTTAAATTACCGGTGAAATTGCTTAAGGTGAATTGCATTCCAACTATTGTGAATTTGCCTCCCCTCAATTGTTTGTAATTTGTAGGCTCCGTGTCCAACAACTCTTGTGATGATGTATGGCCCTTCCCAATTTGGTCCCAACTTCCCTTCTCCGACTTCTTTTGTGTTTTGAAAAACTTTTCGTAGTACCCAATCCCCTTCCTTGAATGTTCTGCTTCTGACATTTTTGTTGAAATATCTCGCCATTCTTTGCCGATGAGATGCAAGTCGTATGGTCGCCTTTTCACGTCTTTCGTCGATTGTATCTAGATTCATATACATCAACTGCTGATTTGCCTCATCACCAGCGTACTGGTAGCGTAGAGAAGGAATGGCTTCTTCGATTGGAATTACTGCCTCTGTTCCAAATGCCAAAGAGAAAGGAGTTTCTCCAGTCGAAGAACGGATGGTCGTTCTGTAGGACCACAATACTCCAGGAAGTTCGTCTGCCATGATCCTTTTGCCTTCTCCAATCTTTTCTTCAAAGTATTCAAAAGTGTCTTGTTAGAAGACTCGGCTTGCCCATTAGCTTGTGGAAAGCGTGGGGTTGAAAAACTTAACTTGATCCCCCAATTTTTACAAAAGTCTTGAAAATGTCGACTAATGAACTGGGAGCCATTATCTGTTACAATCTCCTTGGGAATGCCGAAACGACATATGATGTTTTTCCAGACAAATGTTTGAACTTCTTTGTCTCGTACTTTGGCAAAGGAGTCCGCTTCAATCCACTTTGAAAAATAATCTGTCAAGACTAGCATGTAGACTCGTTGTCCAGGGGCGGTTGGTAGCTTCCCTACAATATCCATACCCCACTTCATGAACGGCCATGGGGATAGGATAGGATTCAGCTTTTCTGGTGGAAGATGTGGAATAGGAGCGAATCTCTGACACTTTTCACACTTCTTCGTGTAGTTGACTGAATCAATCCTCATAGTTGGCCAATAATACCCAGTCGAATGGGCGCGATTGGCAAGGCTTCGTCCTCCAGAATGATTTCCGCATTCTCCTTCGTGCAATTCTGATAGTACATGTTGTGCTTGATCATGAGTAAGACATTTCAAGTAGGGTCCAGAGAACGACCTTTTCAATAGTTGTCCATTAAATATGGTGAATCTTGCTGCCTGCCTTTGAATCCTTCTTGCTTCATTTCTATCTTCTGGAAGCAGTCCATCTTGCAAGTATTTCATGATTGGTGTCATCCATGAGTCGTCTGAAGTGATGGTGTTAATCTCCTTGTTCTCCTTCCAAATTGATGGCCAATTTAAATACACTACTGGAATTGATTGAAGTTTGTCCCCATGCATCGTCGATCCGAGGGTAGCCAACGCGTCCGCCTGAGTGTTTTCACTTCTTGAAACCTGAGATATGCTGAATTTTTGAAATGTCGCCTGGACTTCTTTAACTTTCTGCAAGTAGGAAAACATTTGAGGGTCTCGTGCCTGATATGAACCTTGGAGCTGATTCACTATCAATTGGGAGTCTGATTTCACTTCGATTCTTCTTCCCCCAAGCTCTTTGACCAAGCTGATTCCTGCTATCAAGCTTCATATTCTGCTTCATTGTTTGTAACTCGGAATCCACATTTGATTGCTTGTTGTAGTATATCCCCATCAGGAGTAGTGATCACTATGCCAAGGCCACACCCTTTCTTATTGCTAGAACCGTCGACTGAAAGTTTCCAAAGTGAATTTGATGGATTGAATTGACTTCAGTACCTTCCAAGGGATTCTGAGTTGGACTGAAATCTGCTACAAAGTCAGCCAAGGCTTGAGATTTGATTGCTGTTCTGGGCTGGTAAGTGATGTCGTGTTCTCCCAATTCGACAGCCCATTTTGTTAATCTCCCAGTCAATTCTGGCTTGTGTAGTATGCTCCTCAAGGGGTACTCCGAGTAGACTGTGATAGGATGCCCTTGAAAGTATGGTCGTAGCTTCCTGGCTGACATTACCAAGGCAAGAACCAATTTTTCCAATGCAAATAACGTGACTCCGTATCAAGTAATGCCTTGCTTACATAGTAGACTGGAAGTTGGGTGCCATTCTCTTCTCGAATCAAAACAGCGCTCACTGCTTGGTCTGACACTCCCAATACAAGAATAACCTTTCATTGTCGAGTGGTTTTGACAACAATGGTGGTGATGTTAAATTACTGCTTCAGCTCTTTCAGAGCTTGTTCGCAGGCTGGAGTCCATTCAAAGTTTTTTGTCTTTTAATGGCTGAAAAGAACATAAAACTTTTGTCTGTCGACTTGGAGATGAATCTATTCAACGCAGCAATTCTCCCTGCTAGCCGCATGACTTCCTTTGGGCAGGTTGGTGAAGGAATTTCAAGTATGGACCTGATTTGATCTGGATTTGCCTCAATCCCTCGTTGTGTAACGACATATCCCAAGAATTTCCCAGAAGCAACTCCAAACGCACATTTTGTTGGATTCAATTTCATCCCATACCTATTCATCACCTTGAATGCTTCTTCCAGGTGTTGCAGATGCTGATCAGATTTCGATGATTTCACCAACATGTCGTCTACATACACCTCCATTGTTTTTCCAATCTGTTGTGAGAACATTTTATTGACCATTCTCTGATATGTAGCACCTGCATTTTTGAGACCAAAGGGCATTACCTTGTAAAAGAATATGCCCCTATTGGTCATGAAAGCTGTTTTCTCTTGGTCGCTTGGATGCATAAGGATTTGATTGTACCCAGAATATGCATCCATAAAACTTAGCAATTCATGTCCAGCTGTAGCATCAACCATTTGATCAATATGAGGCAATGGGAATGAATCTTTTGGGCATGCTTTGTTCAAATCTGTGAAGTCGATACAAACTCTCCATTTTCCATTCTTCTTTCGTACCACCACCACAATTGGCTAACCAGGCTGGGAATTGAACTTCTTTAATGGCACCATTTTGTAACAATTTTTGGATTTCTTCATCAATGATCTGGTTTCTTTCTGGGGCAAACTTCCTTCTTTTCTGTCTGATTGGAGGATAGTCTGGATCCACATGGAGTTGATGAGTAATCAAGCTGGGGTCAATCCCAGTCATGTCTTCATGCGACCAAGCGAACTGGTCATGTCGTTTTCGCAAAAATTCACTTAAGTCTGCTCGTAGTCTGGGATCTAGATTTGCTCCAATTTGAGTTTTATGGTCTGCATATTTGTCATGGATTTGAACCTCATCCAATTCTTCAATATTTGGAAGTGTGGGCTCCTGCGAATGAGGTTCGTTCTGTAATTGCTATGCTGAATGGACCTTTGCCTTCATTTTGTTTGGTAGCATCCTCTGGAAGCAACTCTATCTCCCCTTATCTCTTGAATCCCCCACTTTGTAGGAAATTTTAGAGTTTGATGATAGGTGGACGATACTGCCCTCATTTCATGAATCCATGGCCTCCCAATAATTAGATTGTAGGCTGAAGGACAATCCAGGACTAAAAGGTTGTCATTTTGTTGATTCCCCCTGCGTAGACTGGAAGGCTTATTTCTCCCAAAGTAAATTTTTGTTCACCACTGAATCCAATCAACACAGTCGTCCTTTTGTTAACTTTCTCTAATTCAGCTCCCATGTCTGTCAAGGCTGTTGTAAAGATGATGTTGGCTGAGGATCCTGTATCTATCAGAACTCGTTTGATCATGAAATTTGCCACCTGTAGAGAGATTACTAAGGCGTCATGATGAGGGTTCATGCTACCAGAGTTGATGTCGTCTGGAAACTCCATTATTAGGTTTGTAAACATTTTTTCTAAAGACGTCGTGGAATGTTGAAGGCTTGACACAATCGCTCTGGAATGTCGTTTGGCTGCTGAATATGATACTCCACTAATCTCTGATCCTCCTGAAATGAAATTCACGGTTTATCAATTGGTGGAGGTTGAATTGGTGCTTCCCCATGTCCATCCTTCTCGTTCCTCTGAGCTAAAGTAGCTTGCCCCTTCTCCGTAAGTAGATCCCTTAAAAACCCTTTGTTCAACAACTCAAGTACTTCCAACCTCAATGCTACACATTCAGCTGTTGTATGGCCGTAGTCTCGATGGAACTCACACCATTTGTTTGTGTCTTTATTTTTGAAACTTTCTCTGTTGCGTGGTGGCCACTTTAACTTCATTTCCCATCTTTTTAAGTACCAAGACTAACTCTCCCGGAGATATAGAAAAATTGTAGTCTGGGAGTCTGGGTTTTTCCATCGGAATTGTTTCTCGAGCTCTGTATGATGGAGGTCTTTGATCAAACCTTTTTGGTGGGGCTGATGTTCTCTCCTTGGGTGGTTCCATTTCTCCGAATGACGCTTAGGCATCACATTGTAAATTCTTTATGTCGTTTGGTAGAATGGGCTGTTCTTTCGTTTTGCATGTTGGAGGAAATGTCTTTTCTTTTATTCCTTTTATCTTCTTCCCACCTGATTTCAACTTGTGCTCGAGCCATAACCTGGTCCATCGTGTAGCACCGAAACTTGGTCAGCTTTTTGTAGAGTCCACTTTCACAAAGTAACCCGTTCCTGAAAGCCTCCACAGCTGTTGGTTGATGAAGGTCTGGGATTGTTATTCTTTCTTTGTTGAATCGAGCAACATAGCTTCGCAATGATTCTCCCCTTCGTTTGTAGGATGGCACTAAGATCATCAGTAGTTTTTTCAAGTTTGCAAGAGCTGGCGAAATGTTTCAACAAATTTGTCTGCTAATTGTTGATAAGATTTGATGGATCTGTATGGTAGGTTGATGAACCATGTAAGAGCTGGACCACCCAAAGTTTCTCCAAATCCTCTGCACATTCCAGCTTCCCATTGATGAGGAGCTAAGCCTGTTGACATCATTTTGTATTTATAATGAATGACATGGTCGTCTGGGTCAGTAGATCCATCGTATAACTTCATGTCTGGTGGGCTGAACTTCCGTGGTAGCTCAACAGATGTTATCGTCTCAATGAGGGGTATCTGAAATGGTTCCAGCTCTACTCTTCTTCATTGGGAGTTTCACCCCTGGTAGACTGGACATAATAGCTTCTTTAAATTCTTTCATTTCCTTTCTCATTGTGACGACAATTTGCTGGGCTTGGTTGACTGGTGAACTTGGTAAGTCCTCTGGTTCTCACCATTTGATGGAACGTCGTCTGTTGTTTCGTCAAATGCTCCTTGAAGGTTAGCCGGAGTGATCCGGTTGTTGTTGTTCTGATGTATGTGAAGCTGTGTGGGTGATGAAAGTAGTTCCAATTGTTTTTGGAGGTTTATGTTGGAACTACGAAAGGTAAATTCTCTTCTTCCAAAGCTTTCAATCTGTCTTGTAGTATGGCCAATTGTGATGCCACTGGATCAGGTGTTTGTTCATTGCTTGAAGTCATGATTGACTAAGCAGTGAGTGTTTGTAGGGTGGAAAGCCTTTGTCTGCAAATTATTGCTAGGGCCCCACGGTGGGCGCCAAATTGTGGACTCCGGAATTCGCCAAGGTCCCCAATCAGAATTTGTAAGTTGGGCACTAGCAATCCTGCCAAAAACAAAGTAGAGTGGACGAGAGTAGGCTACCACCGGTGTGGTGGATACCGGGTATACTCCGACGCCCAAGTCAGTGGCAGGAAATAAGTTTGTAAAATGGGAAAGCAAGGTGAATATTACCTCTACTTCCTTTGTTTGGGCCGTGAGAGCCGTGTAATATATGAGGGGATTAAGGATTGAGAGCATGAAGTATTAGGGTGAGAGAAATGAGACTTGAATGACTTCTTCTCGTATTCTTTTCATAATAGATAAAAAAGGATAAAAGTATTTGTATAAGTTTTTATTGGATAAAACATGATCTAATGTTGGTGGATTTGGTAATGTTTTTGGATAAGTGAGGATTCATGCTAGAATTAGGTTTAGTGGAGTGGTGGGGTTTAGTGCTAGAATTAGTTAAATGGTGTGGGGTTTAGTGCTAGCCTTAAGGTAAATGGAGTGTTCTTAGTTTTGATTGCATTTGTAATCAAATAATCCCTAATTCTTTGGGCTTTGGTCCTTATTTTCGGGCTCCCATGCTGCGGGCTTAAGGTGAAAGACAGTTTTTACCCTTGGACCAATTTGGCCCCATACAAGATTTAACACGGATCAGTCTAAGAGGGGACTGTTGCCAGTGTTACCATGGCGTTCACTCTATATAAGGACATGTGTCTCCCCTCAAGATGATGAGAGATAATATGAGTCGGTCCCGTTCGCGCTGCAGTCGGATCGATCATGTATGCCATGATATGTACGCGACCTGATGTCTCGTATGCTTTGAGCATGTGTAGTCGCTATCAGGCCGATCCAGGTGATGGTCACTGGATTGCGGTTAAGAACATCCTTAAGTATCTTAGACGAACTAAGGATTCTTTCTTAATCTATGGAGATGGAGAACTTGAGGTAACTGGATTTACTGATGCAAGTTTCCAAACCGATAAAGACGAATGTAAGTCACAATCCGGGTACATATTTTGTTTGAATAACATAGCAGTGAGCTGGAAATCTTCCAAGCAAGAGACTGTTGCCGATTCAACAACATAAGTGGAATACATCGCTGCAACTGAGGCAGCGAAAGAGGCAGTTTGGATCCGTAAATTCCTAATTGGATTAGGAGTAGTTCCGTTAGCAGCTGAGCCCATTCCTTTGTATTGTGACAATAACGGGGCTATAGCGCAGGCTAAGGAACCGCGGTCTCATCAATGATCCAAACATGTACTTCGACGTTACCATCTGATTCGTGAGATCATACATCGTGGTGATGTGAAGATCGAGAAGGTCGCATCAGATGACAACATTGCAGATCCGCTGACGAAGGCTATTCCTCAGCAAAAGTTTGAGCGACATGTACATAGTTCAGGTGTTAGATACTTGAGTGATTGGCTATAGGCCAAGTGGGAGATTGTTGGACAATTGTGACCCATAACATCACTATTTGTAAAAGACATTGTGGTTTTTGTACAAATTAACTATGTGACAAAGGAAATTACCATTTTATCATTTTGTAATTAGATTACTTGAATATATATAAATGATAAAAGTCCTTATGATTAGTTCCAGATTATAAGATATGAGACAATATCAATCCACTAAAGGTTTAATCATTAAATATCCCTAGTCGTAGTATTATCGAGACTGGACATCGATAATGTGAAATAAGCTAGTATTACACTTGTGCGCGTTATGGAAGCGTAACGACATAGTTCTCATATATTTGGGTATTGGATACTCATGCAAGTGTAATAGGAGGTTCTGTTTACCGATGGTACGGAAACAGCTTCGCTCAGGATAGACCCATCAGAATCCCATTGGTAGTATGACTATGTGTCTATGGGAATCCGAATCAGGGTAGGTGTATTTGATCCTAACCTGATACTTGCATCACTAATACTTGCGACAATCATATGCTTTGGTTTTGGTCGTCCGAGACTTTAACAGGTTCTGTGTACGCCTCTTCTGGGTTTATTGAGAATCGTAGTGTGTTGGGTGTGATGTCAAGATGGAAGTATCACTTCAGTCATATGGAGATGATGATCACGCAGGGATACAGAACTGGTACTCTATTATATTACAACTATTGGGATAATATGACAAGGTCATGATTATCCGATTAAAGAGACTAGTTGCTAGTGATCCGATATATGCTTCGTACGGGGCAGGCACAACTCCAGCCCCAGGCCTAACATGTGACATCCGATACTGGAACGTAATACGTAATACTTAGTATACTATGCCTGATACATATTATGTATTCCTTAAGAGAATATTTCTGGAGAATTGGGTAGGCACGATACTTTGTGACCGGCGTAAACACACACGTATAACGCAAGCGCACGTATCGTTCAAGTAGTATAAAAATATCGATCCCACGAGGACTTAATTCCTACTATTGTTATTAATTATTGATACTATTTATTTACAAATATCTAATTGAGGGAGAAGGGAATTGATTGCTTGATTGATTTGGTTTGTAGATTTGCTAAATAAATAAAAAGATAAAACGACAAAAGAAAATACTAAGGAAAATAAAAGACTCAAAGATCTAGGGTTGTAAATCATTCTAATATCTTTTAAAAGATGAAGTGATTATTTTATGTTTGTGTAATAAATCAGTTTACTAACCTGGAACTCAAAATTATGCGAAAGCATCTGTCGATGGTCAGACGCAAATACCTAGTTTAACCCAATTGAATCATATGTCTATGTCAATTAAATTACCTGAATTCATTAAGTTTAAGTTCCAATTATGGCTACCCCCGCCCAACATGTATATTCCTATCCTGTAAGGAAATCTATTAAAGGTTTATCTATCCTTAAAGAAGATCGTGGGTTGTTGAGTATAAGGTCTTTAAACTTAAAGTCCATATGTCTAGTTCATTTTAGGTTTATCTATTCAATTTTATTAGTGATCAGTTAATAAAAAGGCATTAAGATTATGACTCAACAATAACTCTTTAATTACCCAAACTATAATCTAATCCTTTTTAAAACCGGTGATATTAGATTTTATCACAACCATAGATATTTAATTTAGTTACAACACATAGCTAAAGCTGATATAAACTTAAAAGACATAAAATGAAATTACTGAAAAGTAATAAAAAGAAATGCTAAGGTAAAATGAATTAACTTCTACTATTCACTATTTAAATATCTCCCATAAAATAATATATATAATCTTGTGATATTTTAAATCAACCGTCCAGAATGGCGGTATCCTGATTAAGTCAAATTCAAATATACCAGCCATAAGGCGGAACAGAAATATAAACTTAAACCAACCGTCCAGTATGGCGGTATCCTCATTAAGTCAGGTTTAACCAATTTAAATTGAATAACCAACCGTCCGGAATGGCGGTATCCTTTATTAATTCAGGTTTTAAATAGTTTATATATTATATTTTAGGGAGATTAATCTAAATAGCAATAGTAAAAGAATTACCTTTTTACCTTGCATGGAGAAGTTAGCTCCTCATGGATGAATGAAAACTACTATTTATAGAAGAGAATTACTACTACAAACGTAAATAAAACCGAATAAAAGAAACTAAAGAAGAGAAATCTCAATTTATTTATAAGGATTTCAGAGGATGAGGTACATTTGAAACTTAAGAAATCAAACTCAATTTATAGGCAAAAAAATTCAATTCTTTATTATTATTTTCCTGATTTTTTTTTTGGATCGCTGAATTTTCGACACGTGGCATGATGGCTAAAAAAAACGGCTCGTTGAATTTTTGACACGTGGCATGCGGTGCACGTTAGCAGATTGCTTGTGATGATGACACATGGCATGGTGCACGTTAGCAAAGTCAAACTTGGTAGCTTTGACTTGTTGACCTGGCGCATATTAGCAGTCTCCGGTGCACGTTAGAGGTCGGGATGCCAAGGGTTTCGGTGTCGAGACGCCCAAAATTACCAAAATATCATTTTTGCCAAATTTCACCAAATTTCACAGTTTTGCTCCAAATCACCTCCAGAATGTCCTGAAACTTTATTTATCTACAAAATAACACAAAACACATCAAAATATTCACAAAACTCAAGAAACTATACAAAATATTAAGTTAAATGAGTGGGAAATAGTGATAGTTTTACCACTCATCACTTTGCTAGAAGCCAACCATGTCTTGTAAATCGGTAAGAACGTGGTACTGGGTACGCAAATGTTCAGATAGTCCGACGACCGAATTTACTACCAACATATCCAGGAATCTCATGGGTCGCTTCCCAAAGATTCACCGATGACGTTTGACTCGAGCAGAATTAATCTGGGATTAATTATGAGAGAGAGAAATAAATCTAGGATTAATTGCGGCAAGAATTTATCTGGGATAAAATTCGATTAGAAGAGAGAGAACGATTAATTTGGAATTAATCGATTAAATAATATATTCAATATATTAAATGAAATTAGATTTCATAGCGGAATTAAAATTAGATTTTAATTCGGGCAAATGAATTAATTTAGAATTAATTCGCAAGCGACTTTAATTATGTCGCAACGGCAAATTCGTTAATTTGGAATTAAACGAACCTGAGCCCGAGCGAAGTTGCGCGTTGAGATTGTTCGACGTAAATTCGGAATTTACAAGTGGTGGGACCCACTTGACTTACATCACACTTATGACATGTGATGGAAGTTGTTGATGGTGAAGTGTAAATCATGCTTGCTTGTTTTTTACTCCAACCAATCTCTACACACTTTGTGTTTGTTTATTCATTTTTTTGAATGACTAATACCAAATATTGGATTTGGTATATCATAATTTTAATTTTGGAAATCAAATATACACAACACAAAAATTGGAACAACTCTCTCTCTCTCATAAGGCCAAAGCCGAGAGCTTCCTCTCACTAGTAAGAAATTTTGTTGCAATTTTTCTTCATTGCTAGCACACAAATGAGTCATCCAAGGTGTTAGGGAAACCATTCCCAAGAGTTTGAAACACAAGGAGAAGCTTGGAGCTCAATAAAGGATTCAAAAGTTTTGAACTTTACACCTACATCCAATCCGTTCAATGTAAGTATTTCCGCTACTTCTTTGAGTATTCACACTAATCATGTCTTATTAGATCCTTGGCATGTTCTAGGAACCCTAATAGAAAATCCACTTGCCCGGGTTGAAAACCCAGTTGATCAGGAAGAAAATGAGTCTCAACATGACAATCTTAATCATCCTAGGACACTCAGACAATTCATGAATCCCGATAGGACATGATCTCCATCTTGTATTATTTTCCCCCCAAATGCAGCACATTTCAATTTTAAGCCAGGTGTCATCCAACGTTTACCCACATTCCATGGTCTAGAATCAGAAAATCTTTATCAGCACTTAAGGAATTTGAATATGTATGTAACACATGCACAAACCAAAATTGTTGCATGAATATAATTGGATTAAAGTTTTTTCCCTTTTCTTTAAAGGATAAAGCTAAAATTTGGCTGCAGAACCTTAGGTCAGGATCCATCAGAACATGGGATGATTTGCAAGAACAGTTTCTAAAAAAATTCTTTCCCCCTCACAAGACAAACTCCTTTAAGAGGAGAATCACAACCTTCACACAAGAGTCGGGGGAAACACTTTACCAATGTTGGGAGAGGTTTAAGGAGATGTTGAATGTTTGTCCATATCACGGGTTTGAAACATGGAGGTTGGTTGCCTATTTCTACAAGGGTTTAACACCCGAGGGTAGACAAGTAGTGGAGATCATGTGTAATGGTGGGTTTAGAGACAAAAGTCCTGAAGGTGCACTAAATTACTTAGAATACATGACAGAGAATGCATAATATTAGGACACAGTTGGCACTTATGAGTCATATGTAAAACCACAGCCATCTGGTAGAGATATGTTTAACATTAGGGAAGACCATGACCTTTCTGCTAAATTTGCATCTCTAACTAAAAAAGTTGAGGTATTAAAAATGAGAAAAAGTGATCATGTCAAGTCAGTTCAAGAAGTTACATGTCAAATCTGTAATTCAAATGAACATGTCACACAAGTCTGCCCAACCTTACCAGCCTTGGAAGAATATCTCCACGACCAAGTCAGTTCCATAAACACTTTCAAGAGAGTAAATCCAAACCCATACTCCCAAACCTACAATTCTGGTTGGAGAAACCATCCAAACTTCAATTGGATGAATGATAACCAAGCACAACTGTAGGCACTGCATTTTTACACATAAGTCCCTATGATGAGTCTCATTTTGGAGACACTACCTTTTAAGTCACGGAGGTCACGGGAAACGGACAGCGGAAGGGGAAATTCAGAATAAACAAGGTTCACTGTTTTCGTTAGTGCTGCGTTCGTGTTTACGTTCGAACGTCAAACGGATTGCGGGCGTTCGTGCCGCGTTCGAGGAAGCGTTCGAACGGTGTCGGTAATTCTGGTTTTGCTGCTAGCCTCACATCCAGCCCAATTAGCCCCTCAAAGCCCATAAAACACATCCCAATTTAAATAAATAAATATTAATTAAAACATTAACTAAATAAGATAATAATTAAATTAATTAAATAATTAAATAAAACATATAATAAACATAAAATAAACAATTACCAACTTAAACTAAAATCATGCCTAAATTAAACAAATCACATACTAAATCAAAATATAATCATACCAAGTTAAAATCAATCAACCAATATATTATTCCTAACTTAAAATATTGTATTCCTAAACCAAGTCAATCAAATATTCAACCTTCCCTATCTAGCCAAGATTTGTCCCCCCCCCTCAATCTTTGACTTCCCTTAACCAAACCAAATCAAATCCCTCTTTAATTAGCCAAATCACTTTCCTTGTCAAGCCCAACCCTTTTGCCTATAAAAAGAACCATTCACCAACCTTCTCAACCCTAGTCCCTAGTCCCTAGCTCATACACAACACACAAGAAAATTACAGGAAGAAGACACCCAAAAAACAGTAAGCAAAAGATAAAGAGGAAACGGCAGCGAAACCACAAGGAAACAATAGCAAAAGACGGAGAACGACGACTCAAAACAGTAAGACAACAAACGAGAACAGTGAACCAGGAGAGTTGCGGAGCATCCACCCTTCCGACGATCGTGTACCGTACATCCGAGAGGTGATTTAAAAGGTTAGACCTGAGGGTACCTTTTCATTAGTTTATATTCATTTTTTTATTATTATTGAATTATATTCGCATGAGAGTCGTTTATGGATGCATGTTGTGGCTTAAATGAAATAGAAGAGTGTCGTCTTTTGTGGTATATAGGATGGAAACCCAGACGTAAATTCCGTAGCTGAATCCGAATGGACGGTAGTGCGGTATGTACTTGGGATACAACTCCACGTACCACTTGAGTAAACGACACCTTCTCTTGTTTTGTGTTGCTTTTATTTATTTATTTTTCGTCACTTAAATTTTGCATGTTGCTTATTTATGCATGACTCAATCGAGCGCATGGGCTTAGTAAGTGGAATGAAAGATCCCCTATGGGGAGGGGTTAAGCCCTTTACCACGATGCTTTGCCGTGCCGGTTGATGTGTGTTCGGTTGGATGCAAGACACGTTCAATCGGACATACTTAGAATAATATGATTGTCTTTATGTTTGTATGCATGATGTGATGTGACGCGCATGGGCTTAGTATGTTGGTCTAAAGGTCCTCTCTTTGAGAGATCAAGAGCCCCAAAAGGCCACCTTTACGGCAGTACTTCGCCGCGCCCATTTATTTTGTTGTTTATGTATTGCGTCCCATTTCATGCATCAGGTCTGTTCCCGTTCGAACGCGTTTACGAACGCAACTCGAACGCGCATGTGTTTTTGCCTTATCATGCATCAGGTCTCATTTCCGTTCGAACGCGTTTACGAACGCCATACGAACGTGAGCATTCTATTTCATTTCCGTTTGAACGCGTTATCAAACGCCATACGAACGCGAGCATTCTGTTTCATTTCCGTTCGAACGCGTTATCAAACGCCATACGAATGCGAACCTTCTGTTTACCGTTCGAACGCGTTTACGAACGCTACACGAACGCGCACACACTGAACTGAGTCTGTCTTATCATATTCATGCATAATTGCCTCTTGGTTGATCTTTCTTGGTTATATAGCCAACCGTATTATTTGTATCCCTGCATTTATCCATTCTATGTGTTCTCGGGATTGTATTCAAGCATGATTAGGCTGTTAGCATGTTATTTGGTTAATAGGTTCATGAGATAGTACTCAAGCATGATTATGTTGTTCTTAGTTTTCCATATCATAGGATTGAAATATGTTCATGAGATTGCCATGTGATGTTGCATGTTGTGATGAACTTGTTGATGTATGTATATGAATTTAGAAGCATGATATTTTTGGAAATAAATGTTATTTAAGCCTGGTTAAATTATTATATAAATCCTTTTATTACAAGTGACATAAGTAAGGGACCATTCCGAACCCAACGGTTTGAGGTCTTCCTTGCGAGGGGTGAGTGCGGCCTTAAATCTCATTTTCCCGGTTCACACCGGGTGGCGACTCCATTACTCTCCGGTTTAGTCCCCTGTGGCTACTCCGTACCCCACCTGGGCCGCGAGCCCGGGACAGCATGCGTCGCCCCAGATTTTCTGTGTTCCCACAACAACCATCACAACAACCTCCCCAGGTACACCTGAATTTCCACAACTCCCAGAGTTACGTACCATATGTCCCACCACCTAGGAAAACCATCGAGGATACCTTGCATGCATTCATTGAGAAATAGGAAGCCATCAATAACCAAAATGTGTAACAACGAATGATTTGAGAGAAACTTTTGCCAAAATCACATCTGCATTGACCATTAAAGAGAAAATAAAGTTTTCTGTCCAACCACAGCCAAATCTCAAGAGTCATCAAAATCTTCAAGAGGGTAGTTCTGGAAGTCAACATATAGGCCATGTCAAATATGTTATTGCTCTACGCAGTGGTAAGGTCATCCACAAACCTATTCTTGAACCTCGCGAAGATGAAAATAAATCAGATTCAGAGGGTAAGGAAGAGGTTGATGAACTTTTACTCGTCATTGATGATAACAATTTCTCTCATGCACCTCCATTTCCCCAGACATTAAAAACAAAGAAATTGAGCCATTCCCCAAAGATATATGAAGTATTCAAACAGATGAAGGTCAATATTCTTTTGTTAGATGCCATCCAACAGATACCATCCTATGCCAAATTTCTGAAAGACTTGTGCACTGTTAAAATGAAACATCAGGTAAGAAAGACAACTTTTCTAGCTGAATAGGTAAGTTCTCTTCTCTCAACCAATAATGCATTGAAGTACAATATGATGGAGTTGGTGTTTGGAGTGCCAATCCGATTTGTATATTTTATTATTTATTAATAAAATAACTACATTTTTCATTTCATACCTCATTAATGATATTTTCATTATGCGTATTAGATTGATATATAGATATACTATGAATGACATCGACCTAAGAATAATTTTGACACTAGATGTAAACTATTCTTAAAAAAATATTCATAGTCATTGGTTTTGGAATACGGTCGAATTCCTATAACCTAGAAGACTAGCACATGTCGTATATTGGAATTGAAGTTCCAATGGTTTAACGCGATGTACCATGAGTTTTGGAAACTCGTATAGACATGTGGGTATTCGTTGGAGTGAATACTGAATGACTTATAGGTGATTCTTAATAGTTGGAAGTACACACCACCGTCAATAGGAATCTCCTCGAGTCGAGTAACATATGTAACCCTTTGACTATAGGATATCAAATATTATGTGTGAGATCCACCACACTTAGATGTCATGTATGTTAGAAACCTTTCATGGTCTGGCCTCTAGATGTTCATTGGGTGTGGACTGATGCACTCAGTAATCAAGTGCAAAGCAAGATAAGATCCATCGGCCTGTATGTGTACCATAAGGGGTTTAGGTATCCATGTGAGTAAAGTCACGATTCTTAAACCTTTGGCCAAATTCGATCACCTAGGGTGGATCACATCAGTTATGAAGAATCGTGGACATGTCGACATGAGATGTGCATCTCAGAAACTTGACGGTATATTCTATGTTTCCTAAGCACAACTCGGATAGCCTACGATGGAGGGATTGTTAAACATATGTGATGACCTCGACTTGTATAGTTCAGAAAGGTCATTCGTGTTCTTCGCGAATTCGGAGGTGGTCGAATTGCGTACATATTAGCTAGGCTTATATGACGAACGTGTCTGAACTTATACAGTCCCAATATAAAGTGTACTCGTTGAGCACTTGGGTAGCCAATTATTTTTGATAAAAGATAATATTCGATATTATAATTATCAACTAAGATAATCAAGTGTTATTGAATAACATTGATTATTTACTTTGACCTAATTGGATTAATTGGATTAATTCAATAATTACACAAGGGCTTAATTATAAAATCATAATTATCTCTACATTTGAGGAAATTATGATAATTGTAAGTATGTAATAATATGTGGTTTTGGCTTGATTTAATTCGATTAAATCAAGGTGACAAACATTTAACTAATCAATTCCCTTATTCTTGGCTTGATTTAATTGAATTAAATCTAAGTGGGAGACAATGGAGATTAGTCACACCTAATTATACATATTTGGATAAATTAGATTAAGCCCACTTAAAAGTTGATTACAACTTTTATTAATTAAAAATTGCCTAAGTTTTTTTTTTTTATAAATAGCAAGCATTAAGAAGGTGTTAATTACAAGTTCAAATACAAGCATAAGTAAATTCTTGAGAGATTAGCCTAAGTTAGAGAAGTGTTTAGAGAAGCTTGTGAGGTCTTTACAGCATTTCATCTAGGAGAAATCAAGATTGGATCTTGAAGTGAAGATTGGAAGCATTGGAAACAAGATTGGATCTTGAAGTCAAGCTTGCACACCTTGGATGTTCTCCAACAATTTCAACAAGGAGAAGTAGATTGGATCTTGCATTAAGCTTAATAGGTAATGTTTGATCTTCTTCTAAGCTATGTTTATTTGTGTATTAGATGCATGATCACATAGCTTAATGTTGAATAAGGCTAATCAATTGTGTTATGATACTTTAGAAGTATAAACACAACATGCTTGTAATTAGGTCAAAGATGTTCATGTTGGACATGGAACAATTAATAAGAGTTTGGAACTCTAAATTAAAGCTTAGAGCTATGGCTACCATTCTAGATTCACTTGACCATCTTTAGGTGGACTAGAATTGTTCATGAGACATTTCTAATTGGGATTCTAAAATGGTTTGTGTATTGGATTCAAAATTTACGCAAATACGTATTTAGAATAAATTGATGTTTTTGGAAAAAAAATTGATATTTTGAAAAAATTGATATTTATTCTATAACATGTGTTAATGTTAGTTTTGAAATTAAAAATTAATTTTGGGTGTTTTTGAAGTGTTTAGGGAAGACCGGAAGCTATTATGGTAATAGACCTTAATAACATCAGCTCTTTGGAAATTTTCCAGAGAGCTGTGCTTATGAAAAGCAATTGAAAACAAATATATATATAACAGAAGGCGCACAGTGCGCGCGGCACTGTAGCACATAGTGCGCACGCGTACTGTAGCGCGCTGCCCGCAGTAAGTAATTTTATTTTTGTTCGTTCGGGAGTTTCCGGACTCCGATTCAGTCCCGATTTTTTTTTCTATACACTCATAATGGAATATAGTATTTCATTAAATAATTTAAAATTATACCTATACTTTATATCCATGGGTTAGACTCATTTCCGCTGCCCGGGGCACCGATCCGACCCTAGGGGGTTCCACAACTGCCCCAACAGAATGGTATCAGTAGCAAAGGCTTAACCACACAACACATATTTTGAATATATGCCATAGTAATTTTAATTTAATTATGCATAAGACATATTGGATATGTATTGCATGTTTTAAATTAAAACTTTGACCTAATAAAGTTAGTGACTTGATTGTCATAAATCTCTCATGATTATGTGATTATTTTTTAAGTGATAGTATTAATAATGTTGGAGCATTATTGGATGGTCTGTCTTGTCAACACAGAGATGAATGAGTTATTACTACTTATATCCAATATCGTCATTAGTGTGAGGGTATAAGTGCTCAGAACTTAGGTCGCTCCGGTAAAACATTAGATGTAGCGTGATGAGTTGACATAGTCACACAATATCGTCATTAGTGTGAGGGTGTACATACAAAGCTCATTAGTGCACATTGACAAGTATACACCTATAACACGTCTTAATCCAATATCGTCATTAGTGTGAGGATAAGAAACGGTTCAGGACCAAACCATGAGTCACATGAAGTGATTGACCTTGAAGGTCTACCTAATGAGTTTACAAAGGCCAATATCGTCATTAGTGTGAGGCTAGAGTAAATGTCATGGGATCCACTTCCCGCTATGAAATTTTGATAGTCAAATTTCTATTTTTCCGTTAAAGGAGATTACGGAATTATTTAAAGTAGTAGGAGGGCACTAATAGATTTAAATTCCATAATCAATTAGTGTTATCACTTTTGAAATGAAAAATGTTCTACTACTACTCAAAGATGTTGTCTTGTAGATGGATGCCGCTAATCCATTGATGAAATTTTTGGATTCCTATAAGCTAAAAGAAGTCGAGAACTATTTCGAATAGCAAATGAACATGTGTCTGGTCTTAGAGTATGAAAAGTTGACTTATGTCACGATCAATCCACTGTTTGTTGATATCGATCCTGACTCCACTCCAGAAGAGCGAGAAACTTTTGATAGATGGAAGGATGATAACCTAAAGGTGAAATCCTATATCTTAGGATCGATGATTCCAGATTTGCTGAGAAATTACATTGAAGTACCAGATGCTTGGAGCATCATGCGAACACTCAAAGAGTTGTTCGAGGCAAATCAAGAGATGGAACTTTATCGAAGGTCTAAGGAATTGTTCCGTGCTGAACTCAAGGAGGGAGGAGCTGTCAGCACTCATGTTTTGAACATGATAGACCAAATTCGATATCTGGAACGACAGGGCATTGTGTTTGATGAACGGTTGGGCCGTAATTTGATTCTTTCTTCTTTGCCTGGTTCTTATGCTGGCTTTGTATTGAATTTCCATATGCATTCGATACAAGCCACATACGAAAAACTTCATAACATGCTACGCACGGCAGAGCAAGATTTGAAGAAAGGCAACCCACATTGTATCTCCATGGTGGAGCTGGCTCTTCAAAGACTTATGGGAAGTCAAAGAAAATAAAAATGGGGAAGAATAAGATATCAAAGAAAAACTCCAAGAAGCGCAAAAGTGCAAAACCAAAAGTAGCTCGTGATCAATTTCTACAATGCAAGAAGTCTGGACACTGGAAGAAGGACTGTCCAGAGCTTAAAGTAGGACCCTCAAGTACGCTTTGTATTTTTCCAATTATTGACATCTCATTAGCCTTAGATGCAAATAGTGGATGAGTGTTAGACACTGGCAGTCCTACTTATATTTGCAATTCCATGCAGGAAATGAAGGTTAAAAGAAGGCTGAATAAATGGGAGATCCAGCTTAGAGTTGGCAATGGCGAGACATTGGATGTCAAAGCCATATGAACTGTTGTCCTAGATATCCCAAATGGATGTAAATTAGATTTGCATGACTGTTATTATGTTCCATCACTTATCAGAAAAATAATATCACTGCCAATATTGGATAAAGAGGAATATAAAATAAACATTAAGGATGAAACTTTATGTTTGTATGATAAAGATAATTTATTGAAATGTGAATGTTCTTTATCAAACGGTCACTATATTTTGGAAACTTGTAGAGATGTCTTTAATATAGAGAAAAATACACGTAGGAAGTCTGAACTAAATAATACTGAATTATGGCATATGAGATTGAGCCACATAGGTGTTAGACGTCTATCCAAATTGGTAAAGGATGGTTTGATTGAAAATATTACCTTAGATCCTTATCCGATTTGTGAGTCATGTATCCAAGGAAAGATGATAAAGGCCCCATTTCAAGGTATTGGACACCGTGCTGGAGATTTACTGGAACTAATACACAGCGATGTGTGTGGTCCATTAAATCATGCCGCTAATAATGGTTCCACATACTTTGTGACTTTAACAGATGACAAGTCTAGATATGGATATGCCTATCTGATGAAACATAAGTCGGAAACATTTGACAAGTTCAAAATATTCCGAAACGAAGTAGAAAAACAAACCAGTAAATTCATCAATGCCTTAGATTAGATCGAGACGGTGAATACATGAGTGAAGAATTCAAAAATTATTTAAGGGAGAATGGAATTCTCGCCCAATATAGCCCACCAGGAACACTTCAACACAATGGAGTGTCTGAGCGTAGAAATCGTACTTTATTGGATATGGTGCGAACGTGATGAGCTATACATATATTCCTTATTACCTTTAGAGTTACGCTTTACAAACTGCTGCCTACATACTTAATAGGGTTCCATCGAAAGTTGTTTCTACGACCCCCTATTAGATATGGTTCGGTAGAAATCCAAGTCTTAAACATTTAAATATTTGGGGTTGTCCTGCATACGTTAGAATTGTGCAGCAAGATAAACTAGCACCAGAGGGTATAAATGTAGGTTCGTTGGATATCCTGATAACTCCATGGGATATCAATTCTACGATTTTGAGCAACGAAATGTTTTTATTATTCGCTTTGCAATATTTCTTGAAAAGTAATTTTTGAGAGAAAGTGTGAATTGTAGAGATATTAAACTTGACGAGTTTGATCCCAATAATAAGGAACCTGAGATGGAACCAGAGATCCAACTAGATGAAGGATCTACAACACAGGTTCTACGTAAGTTGAATAAAATATCAAGGCCTTCTGAGAGACTATTTTTAACATCTGATGTGAGCCTTGATGTTCTCTTCTTGGAGGAAACAGATCCGACTACGTATAAAGAAGTGATATCGGATATCGATTTGGAAAAATGGTAGGAAGCCATGAAATCCGAAATGGATTCAATGCATGCCAATCAAGTCTGGGACTTAGTTGAACTTCCTGAAGGAGTTAAACCTATTGGCTGTAAATGGGTACAAAAGGAAGCGAGGGCCCGATGGAAATGTGGAAAACTTTATGACCCGACTGGTAGCAAAAGGCTACACTCAACGTCCTGGGATTGACTATGATGAAACTTTTTCACCTGTAGTCATGCTAAAATCCATTAGGATTCTTTTAGTCGTTGCTGCATATCACTACTATGAGATATGGCAGATGAATGTGAAAACTGCTTTTCCTAAATGGATTCCTTGATAAGATATCTATACGGAACAACCAGAGAGTTTCGTATCCAGTGAGACTTCAAACTTGGTTTGTAAGCTCCAAAAGTCTATTTATGGACTTAAACAAGCATCCCTAAGCTGGAATCGTTATTTTGATGAGATAATTAGATTATCTGGATTCATAAAAAATGATGAAGAACCATGTGTTTATAAGAAAGTTAGTGGGAGTATGATAGTTTTCCTAGTCTTGTATGTAGATGACATCTTTATCATGAGAAATGATATATGGATGATGCAAAGTGTGAAAGCCTACCTTTGCAAGAACTTCTTCATGAAAGATATGGGTGAAGCTTCCTATATACTAGGTATAAGGCTCTACCGAGATAGAGTTAGGAAGCTTATAGGGTTCTCACAATCGACGTACATAGACAAGATGTTAGAAAGGTACAGTTTTACTAAATGCAAGGCAGCAAATATACCTTTCCGATATGGTATACATCTTTCGAAGAAAATGGCACCTCAAACTGAGGAAGAGAGAGTTAGGATGTCTAACTTGCCATATGCTTCTTGTATTGGAAGCATAATATATGCTATGCTATGTACTAGACCTGACATCAGTTTCGGCGTCAGTGTGACCAGCCGATATCAATCTGATCCAAGTAATGATCATTGGACAACCGTGAAACATATCCTAAACTATCTTAAAGGTACCAAGGGTAAGTTTCTGATATATGGAGAAGATGAGCTACAAATTAAGGGTTATACAGACTCCGACTTCCAGGGAGATCCAGATGATAGAAAATCTACATTAGGATATATATTTACCCTTAACGGTGGTTTTGTTAGTTGGCGTTGTTCAAAGAAAAGCTCAACAGCTGATTCCACCACTGAGGCGGAATTTATAGCGGATTCAGAAGCTGCTAAAGAAGCTATTTGGATTAGAAATTTTATCACAGAACTTGGCATTGTACCTAGTATTACAGATTTGATCCCATTGTACTGTGATAATAATAGAGCCATCGCGCAGGCTAAGGAGCCAAGAGCGCATTCCAAGTCTAAACACGTGGAAAGGAAATACCGTGTAATTAGAGAGATTATTGAATGAAAAGACATAGTTGTCTTGAAGGTTCAAGGATAAGACAACATAGCAGACCCGCTTACAAAGGCTTTACCTCCTAGATTATTCGATAAACATGTGGAGGAGATGAGACTACGGTACCATCCAGATTGGCACTAAGTGGGAGTTTGATGGAGTTGGTGCTTGGAGTGCCAATTCGAATTGAACATTTTATTATTTATTAATAAAATAACTACATTTTTCATTTCATACCTCATTAATGGTATTGTTATTATGCGTATTAGATTGATGTATAGATATGCTAAGAATGACATCGACCTTAGAATAGTTTTGACACTAGGTGTAAACTATTCTTAAAATAAATATTCATAGTCATTGGTTTTGGAATACGGTCAAATTCCTATAACCTATAAGACTAGCACTTGTCGTATATTGGAATTGGAGTTCCAATGGTTTAACGCGATGTACCATGAGTTTTGGAAACTCGTATAGACATGTGGGTATTCGTTGGAGTCAATACTGAATGACTCATAGGTGATTCCTAATAGTTGGAAGTACACACCACCATCAATAGGAATCTCCTCGAGTTGAGTAACATATGTAACCCTTTGACTATAGGATAACATTGATTTTGTGTGAGATCCTCCACACTTAGATGTCATGTATGTCATAAATCTTTCATGGTCTGGCCTCTAGATGTTCATTGGGTGTAGACTGATGCACTCAGTAATCAAGTGCGAAGCAAGATAGGATCCGTCGGCCCGTATGTGTACCAAAAGAGGTTTAGGTATCCATGTGAGTAAAGTCATGATTCTTAAACCTTTGGCCAAATTCGATCACCTAGGGTGGATCGCATCAGTTATGAAGAATTGTGGACATGTCGACATGAGATGTGCGTCTCGGAAACTTGACGGTGTATTCTATGTTTCCTAAGCACAACTCGGATAGCCTACGACGGAGGGATTGTTAAACATATGTGATGATCTCGACTTGTATAGTTCAGAAAAGATCGTTCATGTTCTTTGTAAATTCGGAGGTGTTCGAATTGCGTATATATTAGCTAGGCTTATATGACGAACGTGTGATGAGCAGAAAATATATCAATATTTACCGCCCATTTTACTTAATATTTTGTTTAGTTTCTCGGGTTTGATGAACGTTTTGATGTGTTTTAGTTTATTTTGCAGATAAAATAATATTGGGACACAATGAAATAATTTAGGACGAAATGTGGGTCAAATAAGGGCAAAAATTGGACTTGACATATTAATTTTGGAGATTGGAAATTTGAAAGGACGTTTTAACAAAGTGCAGTTTTGGAAATTCCAGTTTTGCGCATCTGTCATATTTTGGGCATAACCTTTTACTCCGATATCAGATTGAGCTTATTCAAGTTTCAGATTAAAGAAGACTCAAAGATCTACAACTTTGAAAGACAAAATATTTTCGAATTCTGAAGATTTCATGTCCGAAATTGATGAACCATCCAGAAGTGTATTGTGTGTAATTATTAAAGTCATTTTCAATCATTTTCAAAGCAAAAAATAAATTAATAAATAAATAATAAAAATTATCAAATCACCACCAAACATGATAAGCAATTAGTGGAGCAATTAATAATGGATTTGGTGGAGCAATTAGTGGAGCAATTAATAATGGATTTGGTGGATGATTTGATGGAGGCAAAATTTTGCCTATAAATACCAAGCCATTTCATTTGTAAATTTATACTTTCTTCTAAGGAATTCCTTAAGAATACTAAGAAGATTGTATCTTGTTTGTTTATTTACAGCTTTCAGTAATTAATTTCTGCTTTCGCACTTTCTTTTCTTTACTTTTTAGTTTTTACTTTCCGCAATTTACTTTTACGCACAATAATTTTCTTTCTTTAATTTTCAGTTTTTACTTTTCAGTAATGAGGAGGTAACTCCATTTTCTGGGGTAAAAGGTAAAAATTTTTATTACTAATATTTAGATTAATCTCCCTTAATTATAATATATAAACTAGTTAAAACCCGACTTAACGAGGATACGCCATATTGGTCGATTGGTAATTATTTAAATTGGTTTTAACCTGACTAAACTAGATACCTCTTGATTGGTCGGTTGGTAATTAATTATTAATTTGACTTAATCTGGATACCGCCTATATGGCTGGTTGGTAATTATCATGCAAAGTTAATATATTATATTAAAGGGGATATCTAAAATAGAAGTAATAAAAGTGGACCCTTTTACCTTAGCATTTTCTTTTATTGTACTTTTACTTTATTTACTTTTCAGCAATTTACTTTCAGCATTTACTTTTCAGTAATTTACTTTTAGCAATTTATTTTCAGCATTTACTTTTCAGTAATTTACTTTCAGCATTTACTTTTTAGCATTTAATTTTCAGTATTTAATTTCAGCATTTACTTTCCGTCATTTACTTTTAGCAATTTACTTTTCAGCATTTTACTTTATGTCTTTTATTTTATTTAAGTTTTTACTATCCGTAAATATGTGTCGTAACTAAGCCAGTTATCTGGGGTTGCGATGAAGTCCAATATCACCGGTTTATAAGGGGTTAAATTACGATTTGGGTAATATAAAGGTTTATTTATTGAGCCTTAGTCTTAATACATCTTGTTAACTGGCCATTAATAAGATTGATTCGGTAAACTTAAAATGAACTTGGAAAATGGATTTTAGGTTTAAGACCTTGGACTTAATAGCCCACGATCTTCCTTGAGGATATATAACCCTTTAATAGATTTCCTTACAGGATATGAATGTACCTGTCGGGCGGGGGTAGCCATAATTGGAACTTAATCTTAATAAATTCAGATAACTTGGTTAACATAAGAATATGATTAATTGGGTTATACTGGGTATTTGTATTTGACCATCGGAAGAGGCTTTTACATAATTTCATGTTCCAGGTTAATAAACCAATATATTACACAAATATAAAATAACCACTTCATCTTTTAAAAAGATATTGGAAGGATTCACAACCCTGGATAGTTTTATAAATTTGAATTTTCTTCAATATACTTTTAAGCAATTTTATTTACTTGTTTTAATTTTAAAGTCACCACCCAATCAAACAATCAATCCATTAGATACTTGTAAATATTTAACTTCATAAATTGATAACAAAAGGTTTTAAGTTCTCGTGGGATCGATACTTTTTATACTACTTGAACGATATGTGCGCTTGCGTTATACGCGTGTGATTACGTACCGGTCAACGTGTCTGAACTTAGAGAGTCCCAATATGAAGCGTACTCGTTGAACACTTGGGTAGCCAATTATTTTTTATAAAAGATAATATTCGATATTATAATTATCAACTAAGATAATCAAATGTTATTGGATAACATTGATAATAAATCAATTTGCTTCCATTTTTGGTTTACCAGCAACTTAATATTGGTGAGTTAAAACATACATTGACTACTCTTTTACTTGCCGATAGATCAGTCACGGTACAGAAAGGAATTATGGAAGACGTGTTAATATAGTTGATAAATTCATATATCCTGTGGATTTTATTATTTTAGAAACACAACTTGTAGCAGACAGTTATAAGCCAATTCATGTAATACTTGGTCGTCCATTTTTAGCAACAGCTAATGCCATAATAAATTGCAGGAATGGAATATGAATTTATCATTTGGCAATATGACATTGAAGCTTAATGTTTTTAACATGTGCAAACAGCCATACGATGAGGACAATGAAGATGAGAACATGGAACTAATTGAACCAATTGTGGATGAATATATTTAGGGGAGTTTATCTGATCCCATGAAAATTTGTACCACTAATTCTCTTGAATCAAGTTCGCAATTGGCGGATACTCATAATGAGCTTTTACTTGATTCTACACAGGTACTGGAAGGTGATGGAGAAAACCAAAATCTTGAGAAGCTAGGAACACTGGAAGAAGAAAAAATGAGAAAGCACCCAATTTGGAATTGGAGACTTTACCAGAAGAATCTATTAGAGATGAAAAAAATTCACCATATGGAAATTACTTCATCTCTCATAAGTGATCAAGAAGAAAATCCTCCAGACGGGAGCCATCAAGGTATGGAAGAAACTATTGCAAGACTCTACGAATATTTTCCTTCTCTCCCCCAAAATGCTCTGATGAAAATTTACAAAGCACGCACTGAAAGAATGAGGCTTCTTATGATATATGGTATTCCGAGTGATATTTGTTGGGTAATTGAAGCAAGGGTTCGCTTGGCAAGTGAGTCATCTGAATCTTTCATTTCTTACATGTCTGGTTTAGGAAAAAACACATATGCTAAAAAATGAAGAGCCAAACAGTTAGCTGTCTATTATAAATGTGCTCGTTGGACGTGCAACACTCGTTGTCGTTCTTTAGGAATGATGTCTGACAATCGCAAAGATAAGATTCAATTCATTAGAGATGGCTTTCGAGTAGCGTTCAAAAATGCGTTTGAATGGAGTGAGGCAGAATGCATGCTTTCGAGTAGCGTCCGGGAACACGTTCGAATGTGATTACAAAAATGGCATTTATAATAACATAAACACATGCGTGAATATTTCCCGAGTGGTACATGGAGTTGTATCCCCACCACTAGATCGCACTACCGTTCATTCGGATTCGGCTACAGAATTTATATATCGGTTTCCATCTGATATACCGCAAGAGGCAACACTCAATCATTAACACAATGCAAACATGAAAGTAAATGTGAAGTGATGCGGCAAGACATGAGCATGGATAAGAGCGTAATAATAAAGCGAGATGAATACATAAAAAGACAAAGGGTCGGAAATAAATAACGGAACATCAAAAGAAAAATAAATGACGAAATAAAAGAAATGAGATACGACCAAGAGACTTGGCCGAAATACATGAGAATTTACTTATTTGATTATTTAGAAAGAAAGAAAACAATTACTAACTTGGATGCGAATTTATCTTTTAAGTTTTCGCTTAAATTACTAGGGACTAGTAGTAAGCTGGTTGGAGGGTGTGATGAACAATAAAAAGTGCACATTTATTAAAAGGAAAATTAATCATTTTACACTTGTTCTTTCATTAATCCCATTAATTTAGCACATTTGTAAAATAATAATTAAATTTATGTTTTATATATTTTTATTGTGATTTTTTATTTATTATGTAGGTGAAATAATACTTTGGATGCTTGACTAAAAAATGGATTTGACATTTGGATTTTGGAGGTCGAAAATTAATCATTTTACACTTGTTGTTTCATTAATCCCATTAATTTAGCACATTTGTAAAATAATAATTAAATTTATGTTTTATATATTTTTATTGTGATTTTTTATTTATTATGTAGGTGAAATAATACTTTGGATGCTTGACTAAAAAATGGATTTGACATTTGGATTTTGGAGGTCGGAAACTTGCAAGGGCGTTCTAACGGTGTACAATTTCAAAAATTCCAATTTTGCGTAATTTTTCATATTTTGGCCATAATGTTTTACTCCTATATCGGATTGAGGTGATTTCAGCTCCAGATGAAAGAAGACTCAAAGTTCTACAACTTTGATGTTCACAAGAGTTTCTAGTTCTGAGGTTTTCAAGGTTGAAATGGATGAAGAATTCATGTATTCTGCATATAATTTTAATTATTATAAAATAATAATAATAAAATAAATAAATAAATGTCACAATTCACTTTAGGTGAATTGTGACAAATATTTGCTAAATGATAAAAAAAAATCAAAAGTCAAAAAAAGAAAAAGAAAAAGAAAAGAAAGAAATTAGTAAAAGTTTGTTGTTTGTATCTGATTTGGAAAGTTGTAATAAATAATTGAGAGATGAGAACTTCTACTATAAATAGAGGTGCTCACCTCTCATTTGCTTCATGCTTCTTTCATTTTCTCTCTTGAAGAATTTAAAAGAAGTGTCTTGTGTGTTTTATTTAAGTTTTGTTGTAATTTCTTTCTTTTAGTAATAAAAAATCATGAGTGTTTTTATTTAAAAGTATGAGTAGCTAATTTCATTTTGCTGGGGTAAAAATGTGAAGCTTTTAATTTGAGAATATAAATTAATCTTAATTATATAATAATATATGAAATATAATATGAGAAAGAAATTTAAATTTGGATTAATTATTGTCAAACTTTGTTATCGCTTTTATGGCTGATTTTATTTATTTGGTATAATTGAGTACCTAACTGGACTTGTTATAGACAAATATTATCACCGTCTTTATGGTTGGTTTTATATGTTTTGGCATAATTAATTCCTGAATTAAATTAATTGGGTAACAATGGTAATTCATATATTATAAAAAAGGAAAGATTTCTTTTATATTTGAAATATTAAGAGTGGATCCCCTAAACCTATCACTTTAATTTATTGTTGAATTTCAATTTAAAAATCTATCATCATTTCAAACAATTTACCATTTTTATGTTTACTCAATTTGGTTATTTTATTTCACTAAATCTATTCCCTATGGATCGACCCCGGACTTACCAGATTATTTTATTACTTCGACACTCTTATATTTGGGAGTAAAGAACCACTTTGTGAGGGTGTCAGGCTTAATCAAATTTGTCCAAATATGTATAATTAGGTGTGACTAATCACATTTGTCTACCACCTTGATTTAATCTAATTAAATCAAGACAAAGCTTAATTGAAGGATTGGTTACTTGTCTTCCACTTTGATTTAATCCAATTAAATCAAGACAAATACACCTATAATTACATACTTGTAATTACCATAATACCCTAAAATGGTAGAGATAATTATAGAATTACGACAAATCCCTTGTGTAAATCTTGAATTAATCCAATCAATTCAATTAGGTCAAAGTAAATAATCAATGTTATCCAATAACACTTGATTATCTTAGTTGATAATTATAATATCGAGTATTATCTTTTATCAAAATTAATCGGCTACCCAAGTACTCAACGAGTACACTTCATATTGTGAAACACTCGAAGTTCAGACACGTTCGTCATATAAGTCTAGCTAATATGTACGCAATTCGGCCACCTCCGAATTTACGAAGAACACGAACGATCTTTTTGAACTATACAAGTCGATGTCATCATATATGTTTAACAATATCTCCGTCGTAGGCTATTCGAGTTGTACTTAGGAAACATAGAATACACCGTCAAGTTTCCAAGGCGCATATGTCATGTCGACACGTCCATGGTTCTTTAAAACTTAATCAGAAACCATTTCTGATAAAAGCGATACACCATAGGTGATCAGCTTTGGCGCCAAAGTCTTAAGAATTGTGACTTACTTACATGGATACCTAAACCCCTTATGCTACACATACATGCCTACATATTATATCTTGATATACACTTGATTAACGAGTACATTGGTCCACACCCAACGAATATTTAGAGGACAGAGCATGAAAAGTTTCTGACATACATGACATCAAAGTATGAAGGATCTCACACAAAACCAATGATATCCTATAGTCAAAGGATCACATATGCACTCGACTCTAGGAGATTCCTATTGACAGTTATGGTACTTCCAACTATTAGGAATCACCTATGAGTCATTCAGTATTCGCTCCAACGAATACCCACATGTCTATAAGAGCTTCTCATGATCATGGTACATCAGGTTAAACCATTTGAACTTCAATTTCAATATACGACATGTGCTTGTCTTCTCGGTTATAAGAATTCAACTATATTCCAAAACTAATGACTAGGAATATATACTTTAAGAATAGTTTATAATAGTAATACTATCTCAATGTCAGACCACCTAGTGTCCAATATTATTACATGACTATTCTAAGGTCGATGTCATTCTCAGTATATATATCAATCTAAGATTCATAATGACTGTACTATTAATAGGATTTGAAATGAAAAAGTAGTTATATAATAGACAATACATTATTCGGATTGGTGCTCCAAGTA
This sequence comes from Zanthoxylum bungeanum, assembly GCA_019454045.1. Lineage (NCBI taxonomy): Eukaryota > Viridiplantae > Streptophyta > Magnoliopsida > Sapindales > Rutaceae > Zanthoxylum > Zanthoxylum bungeanum. The sequence goes on from SKCR01026307.1 coordinate 70,400, forward strand.
CCAACTCCAACACGAGATAATTACATATAAAGCTAGAGACCTAATATTGACTATAAATGTATTCTCATGTGATAAATACTATTATGTTGAAACTTTTAATAAGTTTAGCGGCCTTTAAAAGGCTTGATATATGTCTAATGGATATTTACATCATTTGACACTGATAATTATATTAAAAATCCCGAAGAATTGAAAATGCTTGAAGCATATAAATTAAAGGATTGTAAACTGTGTTTAATTAAGTTACAACGATTTTTATACAGATTAAAACAATCCGAACACATGTGGTACAATCATTTGAGTGGATATTTGATGAAGAAATAATACACAAATGATCGTATTTACCCATATGTATTTATTATAATGTGTAAATCTGGATTTGCTATTATAGCAGTATATGTCAATGATATGAACTTAATTTGAACTCTCGAAGAGCTTCTAAAAAATTACTGAATATTTGAAAAGAGGTTTTAAAATATTGGAAAAATTATATATTGTCTCGGGCTGCAGATTGGGTACAAACCTAAATATATATTTATCCAACGGTTAAATTAAATTGATAATCTTTTGAAATTTTCCAAAATAAATAAAGCTAACTGAATGATTTTCTAATCTCCTGATCCTAAAAAAAATCTATTATGTCATAAAGAAGATAATGAAGAAATACTTGATTCAGAAGTACCATACCTTAGTGCAATTGATGCCTTATTATTTTTAGCTCAATGCATCAGAACATATATTGTATTCTTAGTAAATTTATTTACAAGATTTAGCTCCGCACCAATTCGACGATATTGGAATGGCATCAAATATTTTCTGTTATCTTCATAGGACAAAAGTCTTTGAATTATTTTATTCAAGTGAGCTAACACAAAATCTAAGTTTAGTTGGTTGTACTGATGTAAGATACATCCCTGACTCTCACAAGATAAGTTCATATATAGACTGTAATACCTCATCTTTTTGTAAAAGTCATTATTGCATTATTAATTAAACACATCACACCACACACCTCTTATCGTCAATAATCATGCCTCATTGTCTCCTAATCAAACAAAAGCATCCAACCACTCAACCTAATCCAGTACATCACCGAATCACTTCAACAATATATATATAAAAAAAATTTGCATGTCTCTCTCGTTGATAAATGAAGATTTAACTTGAAACTTAGCTTTGCTTGGTTAACTCTCTTAGTGTCTCTCTTGCTAGCTTCATCTCTCCCATTCTCTGATTTCTCCCAGCTCTTGCTGGTAATATGGCTCTAAGGACTTTGAAAGTGCTTTACATGGGTCTTAGATGGAGGATCAATGGTGATGGTGGCTTGTTTCGTGGTTGTTTGTTAGTTGGTTTGATGGATGGATATGCATATTGGTGGAGTGGCTTTTGGAGTTGCTGCTACAGTAGTAAAGATTGAGATTTATTTATATTGGTGAGCAGTTGTTTTATTTGAATGATGAATTTGGTGGTTGTTATCTTCATATTCTTGCTCAATATATGATTCCCAAAGACTACAATTTGTATCATGTTTTCAAATACAGTGTGTGTGTGTGTGATGATGAGTAGATAGGGTGATTGGAGGTAAATATCTTGGAAGTTTTAGAGAGAGAAACTGAGAGGATGAGAGTGGATTATCCAGAAGAGAGAGAAAGTACATGGATAAAGAGAGAAATTGAGTTTTCGACATCGTCCGATCTCCGTTTCCGGCAAGTGACCACATCTGGAGCATCCCCTCGTCGAGATGAATCCACTACCACTAGACCTCCGCCGATCCACCGCCGGACACGCCCTCACGCACCGGCCACTCACCGGTGACTTGCTGCCCACGCGCTCCACGTGCCGCCGCGCGTGTATGACACCTCTCGAACCAGATTTTTCCTCTCGTCGAGATACGCGAGTTAGACACTTCATTTGCCCAAATCGGACCTTCGGTTATTGAGAAATGAGCAAAATACGGTTGTTATCGGTGTTTAATCGATCGTCGATAACCGCCGTGTTTCAGCCATTATCACCACCATCGTCGTGATCCTTGAGTTGTTTGCTGACCAGCGGCTTTTTCGTTGTGAGATTTGGAGGTCGTTGGAGCTCGATTCTTAGCGAGGATATAAACATATTAAGGGCTTTTGCATGGATAGAGGTAAGTACACTGCACGATGATTCCCTTAACATAATTGTTTGTTGATTGATGGTTGTTGTGAGAGTCCATATATAAATATATTGGTATAATTATATATATATATCTATATATATATATATATATATTTTGGAGATATAAACATTGGTTAATTGAAAGCATGAGAAAAATGAATTCATGATTATTGAGATGAGATTGATGGGTTGGATGCGAGATGTGATTGTATTGGATGATGTGTGTTGTTGTGTTATGCTTCCGGGTTTTGTATGATAGTGGTCGGAGATGAGATGAGATATGATGATACATCACACGAGGTGATATGATGGAAAACCTTGGGAGTTGTGATGAGGTACTCTCCCATTGGTTTCAATCATCTGTTATACTGGACCCGAATTAGCAACCATGTTTGATGGATGATTGTATTGTTGTGGGATGTTTGCTTGAGTTGTTATTATAATATATTTATTTTCATATATTATATTATTTATATATATATATATATATATATATATATATATATATACTTATATATATATATATATCACTATTTTGTTGGTGAGGTCATGTTGAGAGTATGAGTGCTTTACTTGCTGAGCTCTTTAAGCTCACTCTCTTTTTCCCCAAAACATTCCAGGTAGATCGCGAGCTCAGCAGAAGCAGTACCAGATTTGGATCCACGTGCCACTGTTATTTTTCGGGTTGGTCCAGACATTTGAGTCGTCATTTGCATATCTTTAAGACTTGTGTTGTAAACCATACAAATTGTGTATAATTCAAGGATTTATAATCTATGCTATATTAATTGTGTATATTTGTTTGGTTGGTTTGGCATATAGAATGCTCGAGCTAAAGAAGTCCGCGAACCACTTTCTAGGGTTGGGCCCGCTCTAGGGAGGGGTCGTGACATAGACAAATAGAGAATGTATATGGTTAAGTCACTTATCCATCATATTCAGAACACATGCGACTTAGACTCCGCTACAAATATTCCAACAATGATATATGAAGATGATGTTGCATGTATTGCACACATTAAATGATGATATATCAAGGAAGACAGAACAAAGCACATCTCACCAAAGGTCTTCTACACTCTTGAGAAGCTTATACAACATGAGTCTACTAAGTAAATTATCCTGACGATCTCTTTTGAGATGAGCATTCCATCAGTGCGAACCTATTCATTGACATGGTGAGTTACATTTAGATAAAAACGCATTATATTATTTTTCATTCGATCGGGTTTTGTCCCATTAGATTTACTGACAAGATTTTGATGAGACAATGTTTGTTGGAATAATTATTTTAAAAATAAAGTGATAGGTCCCAAGGACAATGTTGTAAATAATATGATCCATCACTTTAATATTTATAAGTTTAGTTTATCCCACATTAGTTATGGATAACAATCCTAACATAATCTCTCAATATAAATAGAGAGCATCTCTTATAATTTATAATTCAATTCAGAATTAATAGGAATAAAAACCTATAATTTTTCAAGGTATCTTGTATTCTTTTATTTCTCCCTTATTTTAGTTATTATTTATGAACTTTAATAATTTCATTAGGAGTGGCAATGGGCCGAGTCAAATCCGAGCTTTGATAAGCCCGATAATTAATATTCAAGCCCGGATCCGGAAAAGCCCGGCGCGGCCCATCTTGGGCTCGAGCCAGGCTTTATCCGGTATGATTTTTTAATAATAAAAAAATTATATATCTAATTTATTTTATATATATTATTTTTTTAAGCCTGATCAGGCTGACCCGGGCTTTGTTAATTAAGCCAGGTTCAGACTCTGGCCGGAGTTAGGCCTCTAATTTTAAAATCCGATCCGAATTTTTTTATTTCCGGATCAGACCAAAACTCTTACGGGCCTGATCGGACCGGATCCGAATCTTTTTTTTTGCCATGCTTATATATCATATCGAATATTTTTTTATTAAAAAAAGTCAATAAGTCAAACAGGAAACGCGCAGACGCAGTTCCGATTGAGAAAAGTCTTCTTGCTTTCCAGTTTCAACCTCCAAACCCATCCACCATCTCTCCCTTTCATTTCCTGTCATTAAAATTCCATTGCTGGATTTCATTGCGTTCAGAAAAACATCCAATATCTATATATTTCGGATATTCGTCTTTGATGATCTCTATGTTTTGACCTTTGCTGATCTTTCTCTATCGTTCAGCATTCTGGATCAGGGATATTTGAATACTTGCGATATTGTCAAACCTTTCTTGTCACAATCAAATTTTTTTTTCCGCATGGTGATTATAATTTTTTTTCGCTTCATGTAATGAAGAATTGTTTTTGTTTCTAGATCTTTTTGTTTTTCATATATATATATATATTTTAAAATTATTTAAATTGTTATAACACAAAAAATGAAGCTTGTGGTGAGAGTAATAGAAGCAAGAAACATACCAGCGATGGATCAAAATGGGTATAGTGATCCGTATGTGAGATTACAATTGGGAAAGCAAAGGTTTAAGACAAAAGTGGTGAAGAAGAGTTTAAGCCCAAGTTGGGAAGAGGAGTTCAGTTTCAAAGTTGAAGATTTGAAAGACGAGCTTGTTATTTCTGTTTTGGATGAAGATAAGTACTTCAATGATGACTTTGTTGGGTTTCTTAAAATCCCTGTTTCACGAGTTTTTGATGCTGATAATGAGTTTCTTCCCGCTGCCTGGTACTCTTTGCAACCCAAGAATAAGAAGTCCAAGAATAAGGACTGCGGTATGTTATGTTTGTATGCTTTACGCTTTACGCTTTACGCTTTTTCTTTTTAATTTTGTTTGTTGCCTCCATTTCTTTGCTTATATATATATATATCCTGCAGTTGGTGTATTGTGGTGTATATCATGTTATTGATTGATAGGTTTATTTGCTTTGGATTTTTGTTTGTGGTAATGTCTTACTAGCATAATTGCTTGTAATCGAATTTAAAATTTTTCTGTACCAAGAATGCAATGTGTAAGCACATAATTTACTGATTGAATTTGTAACTTTTCTTTTTATGTGTTCCATGGCAGGTGAAATTCTTTTGACTATATGTTTTTCGCATAACACTTTATCTATAGACTTGAATGGCAATAATGATCCTGGAAATCACTTGAGGACGAATGAATCTCCTAATATATCTTTCAGTGGCTCGTCAAACGCACCTTCTCCAGTGAGAGCAGAGGATGCCGCATCTAGTAAGGAAGACAAGTCGTGTGCACAAAAAACTTTAGCTGGTCGTATTGCTCAAATGTTTAATAAGAACTTGGATACAGCATCAGGTAGAGGTGTTGACTTGTTGGAATTATCTGAAACTACCAAATCTGAAGTTTTAGACGACAATTGCGAGGATCAATCCTCTTCTGCTTCATTTGAAGAAGCAATGAAAACAATGGAGTCTAGAGATCAGGGGTCTGAAATCCCAAGCAATTTGACAGGGGGAGTCCTTGTAGACCAAATGTATGTGATTGCACCTCAAGACCTAAATTCTCTACTTTTTTCACCTGATTCGAGTTTCCCTAGAACATGGGCAGAAGAACAGGGAAGTACAGAACTGCAATTTGGCCCATGGAAGTTTGAGAATGGCTGCGAGAGCTTGAAAAGAGTTGTAACTTATATTAAGGCAGCAAGCAAATTAATTAAGGCAACAAAAGGCATTGAAGAGCAAAAATATCTGAAAGCTGATGGTAAGGTTTTTGCTATTTTAGCAAGTGTGAGCACTCCAGAAGTGATGTACGGGGGCACTTTTAAGACTGAATTGCTTTTCTGCATTACTCCTGGCCCAGAGTTGTCATCAGGAGAACAGTCCTCACATTTGGTGATATCTTGGCGTATGAATTTTCTGCAAAGTACAATGATGAAAGGTATGATAGAAAATGGAGCCCGGACAGGTTTAAGGGACACGTACGAGCAATTTGCAACCTTTTTATCTCAGACGATTACGCCAGTTGATTCAAATGATATGGGGTTAAATAAGGAACAGATTTTGGCTTCATTGCAGCCAGAGCCACAGTCCGACTGGAACCTGGCAGTGCACTATTTTGCTAACTTCACTGTAATTTCCTCGATTTTTATGGCATTTTATGTGCTTCTCCACATCTGGCTTGTTACATCCACCACAATTCAGGGTCTTGAATTTGTTGGGCTTGACTTGCCAGATTCTATTGGTGAATTTATTGTGTGTGGTGTCCTGGTTCTTCAAGGTGAACGGGTCCTTCAGTTAATTTCACGCTTCGTGCAAGCCAGGAAACAAAAGGGTAATGTTCGCATCTGATAATTTCTCTCTATTTCAGGGACAACTCAGACAATTCTGCTTAAATATACCAGTATACCCTTTGCCTCTAGATGAGAAGTTGATTGATGACCTTGATAAGATTATTAGCATGCTCTCTCTGATGTCTGACTGGTTAAATTGAAGCGATGATAACTATTTTTAATAAACCCAATTTGTAACAAATTGCTCCGTGCTGCATATGCATATTCTGGCTAATAGTTAACTTCAGAGTTACTGGGGGACAACATTATTTGCTTTCTTTAATGCTGTTTTACTTCCAGTTCTTTCTTCTCGAGCCTGTATTTGTTTATGCCATTCTTTTGTGTTAGTTTTTTATTTATTTTCATTTTCTGATGAATGATAGGTAGTGATCATGGAGTTAAAGCACAAGGCGACGGGTGGTTGCTAACTGTTGCTTTGATCAAGGGTGATAACTTAGCAGCTGTTGACTCAAGTGGGTTCTGTGATCCATATGTGGTGTTCACTTGTAATGGGAAAAGCAGAACCAGCTCAATAAAGTTTCAGCAATGTGATCCAATGTGGAATGGTGAATCTCTTATAATTCTGTATGAATGTTTTCTGATTGCTACATCTTTATTTTTCATGTGTTGTTCAATTTGTAATTTTTTTTTTCAGAAATATTTGAATTTGATGCGATGGACGAGCCTCCTTCAATGTTGGATGTAGAAGTTTATGATTTTGATGGACCTTTTAATGAAGCTACATCTTTGGGACATGCTGAGATAAACTTTGTAAAATCAAATATCTCAGATCTAGCTGATGTGTGGGTTCCTCTTCAAGGAAAGCTAGCCCAGGCATGTCAATCTAAGCTTCGCTTGAGGATTTTCCTCAATAATACGATGGGTAGCAATGTTGTCAAAGAGTATTTGACTAAGATGGAGAAAGAGGTGGGAAAGAAGGTAATGCAAGCTGTTCTGCTCTGGGTATTTATTTTGTCAATCTTCTATATATCTTTATGGTTTTCCTAGCTGCTAACATTTTTGTTTTTATTTTATCAATCTTCAATGGAATTGTTTGTAGATAAATATTCGATCTCCTCAAACAAATTCAGCCTTTCAGAAACTCTTTGGGCTACCACCAGAGGAATTTCTTATCAATGATTTCACCTGTCACTTAAGGCGAAAAATGGTCCTGCAGGTGATTTTGGCTTGGTCATAATTCAAATCAAGTTTTGACATTATAGCGATCTATAAGAATTTAAATGATGCATACAGCGTGCTTTAGCAGTCCTTTCATATTACACGTGGTTGTCAATGTGCAGGGTCGTCTATTTCTGTCTGCAAGGATAATTGGGTTCCACGCAAATTTATTTGGGCACAAAACAAAATTCTTCTTCCTTTGGGAGGACATAGAAGACATTCAAGTGTTACCCCCTTCTTTGTCATCAATGGGCAGCCCAGTTATTGTTATGACTCTCCGGCAGGGTCGAGGCATGGATGCAAGGCATGGTGCAAAGACCCAAGATGAGGAAGGCAGGCTAAAGTTTCATTTCCAGTCTTTCGTATCTTACAATGTAGCACAACGGTAAAAATGAAAACAATGCCTTGTTCTTTTTACATTGTTTTCATAATTGTAACACGATTTTCTTTGTTATTTCATTTATTCTATTTTAATTGTGCTCATCATCCAATTTTGTTTATTAGACAAGAATAGCCACGCATTGTTAAATCTTTTTGTCCTTCCCTAACCTCTCCCTTAGTTTTTGTTTTCTATCGACGTAAGAAGCATATTGAACTCTGTTGCAAAGCAATTAGGGAATAGATTACATGGTGTCTGAATGACAATGTCTCTTTAGTCTTGGATAGGAAAAATGAAAAACGATATAGATAAACTATCCTATGTGCCAATGGGGTAGTAGCTCCATTGGTAACTCATGCCCCTCAACTTGTTTAGGGGCATGAGTTCGAACCCCCACAGCTGCAGTGGGGGTTCATTTGTCTCCTCCATAGTTTCGATGTTGGGATTGGAGGCAGATTTCTCCCAAATATTTGTGGGAGTAGATTTCCGAACTTTGTTTCAGTAGATATCTGGGGATGAGCTACGAATGTATGTATTTAAACTCCTAATAGACATTAGATTGTAATACCTATAGATTGTAATGTATTAAAAAAAGAAAAAATTCTTACCTATGTGACTTTTATATGTATTGAATAGGACAATCATGGCACTGTGGAAGGCAAGATCCTTGAGTCCTGAGCAGAAAGTGCAGATAGTTGAAGAATCAGAAGCCAAAATCCTACAAACTGAAGAGAGTGGAGCCTTCTTGGGTCTTGAGGATGTCACTATGTCCGAGGTTTATTCTTCTGTTCTTCCGGTTCCTGTAAGTTTGCCCTCTCTGCCTCCCCCTTGTGAATAAGTGTGCATGCCTGCTTGCTTGCTTGTGGGAAACATCTACAAACACATGTATGCATGTTAAGCTGGTAACTGTCATGCATATATGCATTTTCTTGTTTTTGTGTTACTATACATATTGTAAGGTATCTGCTGGCATCTGACAATTACAGCTGTCTTATTGATAATATTAGATGAGTTTCTTTATGGAGCTGTTCGGTGGGGGTGAATTGGAGCGTACTGTTATGGAGAAAGCTGGTTGTCTTAGCTATTCCTGCAGTCCGTGGGAATCAGAGAAGCTCGATGTTCATGAGAGGCAAATATATTATAGATTTGATAAGTGTATATCCCGCTATAGAGGAGAGGTGACAAGCACTCAGCAAAAATCACCCTTGCCAAGTGGGAACGGTTGGCTTGTGGAAGAAGTTATGACTCTTCATGGAGTTCCACTTGGTGATTATTTTAATGTATGAATACCACTTTGAATTGTTTTGGGTGTAAATTCGTTGCTGTATATTACATTTTCAATTCTAACCATCAGAATTGCTTTATATCTTTGTTTTGCATATTTTATAATAACTGACCATTGTCTTTTTGAAATGTGCAGCTTCACCTAAGATACCAAGTTGAGGATTCATCCTCAAGACCAAAAGGTTGTCTAGTGCAGGTATACCTAGGAGTTGCATGGCTGAAAAGCACTAAGCATCAAAAAAGGATTACAAAGAACATCGTCTCAAATCTAGAAGACCGCCTAAAGGTCAAGTTAAGCGTAATTGAGAAGGAATTTGCTACGAGATAGTGGAAGGATTGAGCATTGCCATAAAATGTTAATACAGTGGACTTTATTCGAGTTTGGAGAGAGCTCATATTTCCTTGCCATTCACTTTTAGTATTCCTCGCAATATTAATGCCCACTCTTATTGATGACAGACAGACTGCAGATATTGTAATGGGCAATCATTCCGCTACACAATCTAGTACTAATTTGCATTATCACGGACGGGAATTGCTGCTGACACTTCTATTTTGGATCTAGCAGTGCTTTGTAGTGTACAAACGGCTTTGAAGATTATAACAATTTTCCGATAGTACAGGGTGCTGAGAGCCTTAGTTTTTTCTACTGGTCTGATGCTTCTTTGTAGCTGTATTCTGTGCGCTACTGCTGTAATTTCAAAAATTTGATTGGCACACGGCGCATTTAGCTGTTTCTTTGAAAATGGTTTTAAAAACCTTGTATAATGTATAAACGTGAAACGTGTATTTTAGTCTGAGATAAATTAAATCTTTGTACAGTATTCAATTTTTAATATTGTTGATGGTGTTTTCAGGACCTATGATATTTAAGGAGTACGGCAGGGGTAAAAAGGGTAATTCCTTTCTCGGTCGAAATCATTAAATGCCGACCCGACCACATGAGTGTTATAAAGCCAACAGGTAGAGACCGAACACTTGATGATAGGTGATCGACCACTTTGGTTCGGATGACCGAGCATTATAAGATCGGTAGCAACATTCTCAGCTCAAAGGACCATCATGACCGACCTCATGAAGACCGAGCATATGGCGAGACGTGCTCCAGAAGATAAGACATCCTATTTTTACGGACAAGATAATAAGTTATCATACTTTCATGGGGTAAACTAGTAAGTCAGTGTCTTAGTAGGATAAAGGAAGTGAAAGTAGTTTTTGACTAGGAATCCTTATAGGAAAGAGAAATTGTCTCAACTAGGAAATTCTTGTAGGAGAAGGAATCTGATTTCTACACTATTATAAATAGGAGGGTAGAGTGTGCGTAAGAGAAAAAAAGATCAAGACATGAGAATCAATATCAAGATCATTACGATCAGACTTGTAAAACACAAGAGATATCAGAGAAGCATATATCGGTAATAAAAGTATCATTCGTTTTGTGTCCGTGGACGTAGGTTGGATCTGATCCGCCGAACCACGTTAAATCTCTTTGTCGATTGGCGTATTTATCTGTCTTTTGCTAAATTTGCTTTTGGTTTCCCCTTAACCGAACAAATTCACTATTGAGGGAGGATTGTCTCGGGAGTAATATTCCCATATTGCTTTGAGACCAAAATCAGCCGTCAACAGTTGGCGCCGTCTGTGGGGAATCAACGAAAAGCAGCACACGTAGTAAGACAATGGCAGAAGACGGAAATCACCGAAAATTAGGAAGTCCAACTACGGACTGGGTAGAGAAGATAGAAGAAAACATGAGGAAAGAAAAGGAGGAAAATCAAGCCCTTCTGAAATCCATGATGGACCGACTAGAAAGGGTGGAAGAGAGGAACAACGAGAGATTTGAAGCCGGAACCAGTCAGAGAAGAGGTGAGACGGCGGAAGGAAAAAAGTTTGTAGATACAAGTGAAGACGATAGACCTAGAAGGAGGGGCCCCTACGGGATAAAATCCGTAGTGGTAGAAAAAGATTCACAAACGGAGGACACATGGGAGGAAGAAGAGGGAAGACAGCCGCCAGATTCCTCCTACAATAGCCCCCGAAACATCAGAAGGGAAATAATGAAGTATGACGAGGCTGAACAAGAGACCTCAAGTCATGAGGAGCGCCACGCCCGGGGAAATAGACACAAAGAAGGCCGCAGGGGGCGACATGGCAGCTCAGATAGTAATATGAGGTCTTGGTTGAGGAAAGAGATGGCCAAGTGGGGAGTAAACCTCAAGGCTGATGCAGGAGATGCCCGGGACGATGAGGATGAATCCCCCCTCACAGAAGAAATAAAGTCGGCAAAATTCCCGAGACGATTTAACATGCCTACCATGACACCCTACAAGGGCCATACTGACCCAAAATCATATATTGAAAGTTTTGTCATATTAATGGAAGTCCAAGGACCATGACACCCTACAAGGGTCATACTGACCCAAAATCCTATATTGAAAGCTTTGTCCTATTAATGGAAGTCCAAGGAGTAGTGGGGGATGCCGTTTGCAAAGTATTCCCCCTAACCTTAGGCGGATCCGCCATCCTATGGTACAGAAGTCTAGCCCCATGGAGCATCCGCAACTTCGCACAACTCAAAAAATCGTTTGTGCGGCACTTCAAATGGGCATGCGTTCCTAAAAAGACAATTGGGGAGTTAAGACTCATGAAGCAGGGAGATGACGAGCCCCTGAAGGCCTTCATTGAAAGATACCATAATATGATGCTCGAGGTCGGGGGATATGAGTCCCTCGAGGCATTGGAAAGTTTAAAGGGGGCCTTAAGGGTCGGAAAGCTGTGGACTCACCTAAGAATCCAAGATACACCGGATTATGCAACCGCCTTGGAAATAGCCCGGAAATTTGTTTTGTTAGAGAACGAAGAGAAAATCTCCCGGAGAGGGACATCTATCAGAGAGAGGACAATAAGGGCAGAGGCCCCCCGCCGGCCTGATAGGGAGTTCAAAAAACCACCCCCGAGACGCAAGGAATTCAAGCCAATACCTCGGAACAACCAGGAAAGAGGAATCCCGAACCAAGGCAAACCATGTAGTCAGGGAAGAAGCATACATTCCTCTGAACAAGCCACTAGGACAAATCGTCATGGAGATCCAGGAAAAAGGCCTCTTGATAGAACCTAACCTTAGGAGATTTCCCCCAGATAAGAGAAATAAAACGTCCTATTGCGTGCATCATAATTTGAGAGGACATCCGACGGACGAGTGCAAAGACTTGCGGGAACAAATGGAAGACCTGGCTCGGAATGGATATTTAAATAAATACATTGACCATGAGGTTATGGCGGCTAGACAAAGGGCACAACGCCGACAGGTAAATATCATCGCATGAGGGAAAACACTGGCCGGAGATTCTAATCGGTCCAGAAAAAACTACAGCCGGGCTCGGGAGTCGGAGGTACTGGAAGCGGAACAATCCTCAGGAATATAAGGTGGTCGGTCGGTGCCAATAATGTTCACTGACGAGGATGCCCGAGGGGTAAGTTTCCCCCACGACGATGCGTTAATAATCAAGGCAACAATCGGCGGTTCAAAGGTAGACAGAATCCTGGTGGATCCCAGGAGCGCAGTGGATATAATCTCCAAAGAGGCTCTGAAGGGCCTTGGAGTGGAGTATGCAGCTCTGACCGACGATGGCACTCCCCTATACGGCTTCGGGGGTTCAACGGTCGTCCCATTGGGGAGAATACAATTAGCAATGACGATCGGAACTCGTTCCCGGACTCGAACGATTATGATAAACTTCACAGTGGTGGACTGCATGAGCAGTTACCAAGTCATTGTCGGTCGACCTTTCATGATGAAGACAAAGGCCGCAATGTCCTGCTATTACTTAAAGTTAAAATTCCCCACTCGGGAAAGGATCAGAATCATGTGCGGAAGTCAGAGGATAACCCGCCTGACCGGTTTGGGAAATACAACGCAAAGAATGCGCTACCATATGTTTTGCCTACCCATTGGATCCGTGAGAAGCATAACACGGGGATGGATGATGCCCCCGTGGCGATTGCTTACTCCAGTGTTACCGAGCATAAGGAGGAGCATTCCCTTAATGCTTCGGACACTCTTTGATCCCTATTTTGATCGTTTGGATCCCTGAGAAGCATAGCACGAGGAGGGATGATACCCTCGTGGCGTTTGCTTGCTCTAGTGTTACCGAACATAAGGAGGAAAATGCCCTTAATGTATATGACACTCTTTGATCCCTATTTCCTTGATCATTCGGATCCGTGGGAAGCATAGCACGGGGATGGATGATGCCCCTGTGGCGATTTCTTGCTCCAGTGTTACCGAACATAAGGAGGAAAATACCCTTAATGTTTCGGACACTCTTTGATCCCAACCTATTTCTTCGTTCGCTTGGATCCGTGAGAAGCATAGCACGAGGATGGATCATGCCCTTGTAGCGATTGCTTACTTCAGTGTTACCGAGCATAAGGAGGAGCATTCCCTTAATGCTTCGGACACTCTTTGATCCATATTTTGATCGTTTGGATCCGTGAGAAGCATAGCACGATGATGGATGATACCCTCGTGGCGTTGCTTGCTCCAGTGTTACCGAACATAAGGAGGAAAATACCCTTAATGTCTCGGACACTCTTTGATTCCTATTTCCTTGAAACATTCGGATCCGTGGGAAGCATAGCACGGGGAGGGATGATACCCCCGTGGTGATTGCTTGCTCCAGTGTTACCGAACATAATGAGGAAAATGCCTTTAATGTCTCGGACACTCTTTGATCCCTATTTCCTTGATCATTCGGATCCGTGGGAAGCATAGCACGGGGAGGGATGATACCCCCTGTGGCGATTGCTTGCTCCAGTGTTACCGAACATAAGGAGGAAAATGCCCTTAATGTATCGGACACTATTTGATCCATATTTCTTTAATCATTTGGATCCAAGAGAAGTATAGCACGGGAAGGGATTGTCCCCTCGTAGCGTATGCTTGCTCCAGCGTTGTAAGGAGGAGCCCTCGAACAGTACACATACTCCATGGAGACCTGAAATATGGAGGATGTGCCCTTACCATTTTAAACGCTCTTTGATCCAAATCCTGGTTCGCCGGGACTCTGAATTGAAAGATTCAGGATTGTGTTTTGGAAACCTCGGGCAGGACGCTGTCTTAAGGAATCCGTGCTGTTGTTTACACTTTAACATTTTGTTTTGGGATAAGTGCTAAGTCGCCCCTCCTTTTAATTTTATTTTCCAGAGTTTTGTTTTTGTTTTTCGCTGGTCTGACAAGGGGACGCCCATGCCAGATTCGGTAGGGCTTCAAAAGGTTGATTCACTTCCATTCTGAATAAGTCCCAAGGATTAATCGGCTCGGGGCTGGATTCGTTTCGCCGAGGCCACTTGGTTAATCGGCTCGGGGCTGGATTCGTTCTGCTGAGACCACTTGGTTAATCGGCTCGGGGCTGGATTCGTTCCGCCAATGCCACTTGGTTAATCGGTTCGGGGCTGGATTCGTTCCGCCGAGGCCACTTGACTAATCGGCTCGGGGCTGGATTTTGTTCCACCGATGCCACTTTGTTTTTCTCAGTTCGGGGTCGGGGTACGTCCCACCGAGTCAGCCCTTCGGACTGAGGACGTAACATTCCCCCAGGTCCAAGTGCCTCTCTTCACTCGGGGTCGGGTTACGTCCCACCGAGTCTACCTCTTTGGACTGGGGACGTAACATTCCCCCAGGTCCAAGTGCCTCTCTTCACTCGGGGTCGGGTTACGTCCCACCGAGTCTACCTCTTTGGACTGGGGACGTAACATTCCCCCAGGTCCAAGTGCCTTTCTCAGCTCGGGGTCGGGTTACGTCCCACCGAGTCTACCTCTTTGGACTGGGGACGTAACATTCCCCCAGGTTCGGGGTACGTCCCACCGAGTCAGCCATTCGGACTGGGGACGTAACATTCCCCCAGGTCCAAGTGCCTCTCTTCACTCGAGGTCGGGTTACGTCTCACCGAGTCTACCTCTTTGGACTGGGGACGTAACAGTCCCCCAGGTCCAAGTGCCTTTCTCAGCTCGGGGTCGGGGTACGTCCCACCGAGTCAGCCCTTCGGACTGGGGACGTAACATTCCCCCAGGTCCAAGTGCCTCTCTTCATTCGGGGTCGGGTTGCGTCCCACCGAGTCAGTCCTTCGGACTGGGGACGTAACATTCCCCCAGGTCCGAGCATCTCTCATAGCTTGAGACAAGATCACATGCCACCGAGCACATCATCGTTAGCTCAGAGACAAAAATTTCTTCTCACAATCGAGATTGGATCAGTCAGAGGTCAGGACCTCCAAATCTCTGGCACAGATATTACAGAGGAAGAGTCATTTTTAGTTTGGACAACAAGAGGAACTTCATCTCCTGATGGAACGACCCAAGTAAGCAATTTGCTTTGAGGTGGAGAATCGTTCAGAATATGGTCAGCATCTCCAATAACCGAGGATATGAAGATAGAAACAGAAGACTTAGTTGATGGCGAAGGTAATTTCTCTGTGATTTCTGGAGCAACCACCAGCAAGGCGATCATCACACCATCTTTTATATAGTTCCCGGCACCAACTTGCATACTCGTTGGAATCGAGAACTAGAGGACAGATGTTGATGGTGTTTTCAGGACCTATGATATTTAAGGAGTACGGCAGGGGTAAAAAGGGTAATTCCTTTCTCGGTCGAAATCATTAAATGCCGACCCGACCACATGAGTGTTATAAAGCCAACAGGTAGAGACCGAACACTTGATGATAGGTGACCGACCACTTTGGTTCGGATGACCGAGCATTATAAGATCGGTAGCAGCATTCTCAGCTCAAAGGACCATCATGACCGACCTCATAAAGACCGAGCATATGGCGAGACGTGCTCCAGAAGATAAGGCATCCTATTTTTACGGACAAGATAATAAGTTATCCTACTTTCATGGGGTAAACTAGTAAGTCAGTGTCTTAGTAGGATAAATGAAGTGAAAGTAGTTTTTGACTAGGAATCCTTATAGGAAAGGGAAATTGTCTCAACTAGGAAATTCTTGTAGGAGAAGGAATCTGATTTCTACACTATTATAAATAGGAGGGTAGAGTGTGCGTAAGAGAAAAAAAGATCAAGACATGAGAATCAATATCAAGATCATTACGATCAGACTTGTAAAACACAAGAGATATCAGAGAAGCATATATCGGTAATAAAAGTATCATTCGTTTTGTGTCCGTGGACGTAGGTTGGATCTGATCCGCCGAACCACGTTAAATCTCTTTGTCGATTGGCGTATTTATCTGTCTTTTGCTAAATTTGATTTTGGTTTCCCCTTAACTGAACAAATTCACTATTGAAGGATGATTGTCTCGGGAGTAATATTCCCATATTGCCCTGAAACCAAAATCAGCCGTCAACAAATATCTCAATTACTAAAAAAATGAATAAATATACCAAATAAAGACTAGATAAATTAAATCTTTCACTAGCCACGTCATTTGAATAGATGTTAGATAGTATTGAGCTAATAATGTACGAAGTCATGTATACTTCAAGAAGAGATATGATAGCTTATATAATAAAAGTTAGAGATATTCCAAGAAAACCCAAAGATGTGAATAAAAGCCTTTGGCCAAAATAATTGATATCTTAGAGATATCAAATCCACAAGATCGAGTTTTGAAATATATCGAGTGGTAAAGGTTTGACCTAACCATGATCCCACATTCAATAAGGAACATAAATATCGGAAAAGAATGAGATGACATGTTCGAAGTATATTCTAATAGATTTATTTATTTTCCCACTTCATTCATCCACTAGGGTCATGACATGCTGTTAGGCATTTACCCATGGTATATGGGATATGATATAAATGAAATATTAAAGAGTTAATATCATCTCACTGATACTCGATAATGAACCCAGAACGGTCGCATAAATATATTTCTTATCTATGTCATAAATCATTTTGATTTTTATTAAAAGTTAATAAGTGTTTATTTTGATAATCAATATGAAAATTAGATTTTCAATTCAAATAATATTTTCTAATAAGATTAGGACATTTGAAATATTTCAAAAATATTAATTTGATTAATAACTTTGAAATATAAAATAAAATTTAGAGTTAATTACTTAAATAAATATTTGATATTTAAGTTAAATTTAATTAAATGTAATTTTGATTAAAATTAAGTAAGTTAAAATTAATTAATTAATTAATAGTTAATTAATTATTGAGGTAAAATAATATTTAATCTATTTGGCATTAATTTAGTGGGCTAACACCTTAATTAACTATGTCATAATTTGGATTAAATAAGAAAGTCTTATTTAGTTAAGTTTCCTAACTTAATTTGTAAAAGAATCTTAAAGAGACCAAATTTGATTTGGAGAGACCTTGAATTGTCCTTATTGTATTGGGATACAAATAAGACAAACCTAATACTATTTAAATAGCATGATTTTTGGTCAAGGGGTAAGTTTTTCCCCTTGGCCGAATTCTCTCACACACACTCTCTATATTGTTTTGTTTTAAATTTGTTCTAAGATTATTTCAAGGAAAGATTGTTTCGTTGATTTTAAATCTAGACTTCAACTATACAAGAAAGAAAATAGTTTTCTTTGTTCTCAAAGTGGGAGCAATTTGTTCATAGAAGCGATCTAGTGTACCAACTAGATGTGCCAACTAGTTAGAGAGTCAGAGGCTCAGTGGGATAGTATGGCCTATTCCCTATCGGTAGCATCTCCCGGATTGAGGATGTTATAAAGATGGTATCAGAGCATGGTCTAGGGAGTCAGTGACTGCAGTGGGTAGAGTGTTGGGGTCTTATATACGCGGTATATCCAGGATACTCGTATGCAAGACACTACCTCTCTAGTATCCGATCCTCGAGTACGTCCTCAAGATCTATAGACATGTTAGTAAGCTTTCACAGACTATTCGAATAATATTCCTTACGAGAAAAACTATACTCTAGATCCAAGTTGAGAATTCTCCTATAGTTATCCTGGCTTATCACCAGAAGTTCATAACAAGTTATGAAACTAAATAGTAAGGATCTAAGAAAAGTTACCCAAGGGAGTGGGAAATGAAAGCTATAAGAAAGCAAGGAAAGATGCATAGATGTGTAAGTAGCTAGAGATAAAGAAAAGTAAAGAGACAGAATAAGACAATGAAGTTCTAAGGATACCCACCTAGGACAATCAAAAGACAATAGAAAAAGCCCGAGCAAGTATTAGAGTGCTTAGAAGATGTAAGATTCATTCCCTCCTCAGAAAATTCCTTCAAGCCGATCCAATAGCCTTCAGGTACTTCGTATAGATAGTGAGTTCCCGGAGTAATGAGGAAAAGACAGAAAGATAATAGAAGTAAGAAATCAAGATTAGTCTTAAGAGCTCCAATAGACTGAGATGTCAAAAGATCGTAGAGAAATCTAGATCCCTAAACCCAGACCCAGGACCACAAGCAGGCAAATAAAGGTCATAAACAGAAACGATTAGTTACCTTATCCAAGCAATCCGATGAAGACAAGACCCTAAGTTATCTAGTTTACAACCACTTAGCGATACTAATTAAGAAAGCTGTCCTGACAGAGCCTATATCATACCCACCTTAAATGAGAAATAGACTCTATCAGGACACATAATACTAGAACAAGGACAACGATAATTATCGAAATGTAAAGGTTTTCCCCATCATTTCCCAGCTTAAGATAAAGGCAACAGTAAGAAGCCCGACGAGAGTTCATCTTAAGAAATGGAAGACCTTGGAGGTAGATCACCCAGAAAAGGATTAAGGAAGTTTTCGAGGATGTAAAGAAGAGAACCCAGTATAACCCAAAGATCTAGACAAGTCAGCACAAGGCTTACAATACTAGTAGAAGTCTACAGAATATATTAAACTTAGTGGAACCTTCAGATCAGCCCAAAACCAGTAGAAAAATATGGAAGCATAAAAGAATAAACCCGTGATATTGGAGATATTTAGAAGTTTCAAAAGTATCAGTATGGACAGTAGAACAAAGTGCCATAGCTGCGACTTATAGCAAGAGCAGAGAGCAGAAATCTAGGAAATAGTCAGAAGGACGAACCACCACTAGTCTCAGTAGCATGGCATAGATCCAAGAGATATGATCTGAAAATAGTAAGAAGGAAACAGAAGTGTCAAGGGGGTTTAGTACATATAGTGACATGGGTAATGTAGCTTGGAGACAACAGAATAAGTGAAGACTCTAACCAAGTCTGTGAGCATGTATTCATCCCCAACTTAGAGCCCAGCAAGAAGAAGAACAAAGTAAAGAAGAGTATTTGACGAAATAGATGGATTACGAGGTGTCTAGATGGTGAAGCCAATAAGTTCAATAGAACATAGATAAAAAACACGAGATGGTAAAATTCTATATAAGATAGAAAAGTTTGGAGTCACAATAAGTCAAGCCAAATCTAGAAGTCCTCTTAGAATTAGAATCCCTTAGGGGAGTAAAGGTTCAAAGAAGTCAAGAAACTAGAGAGAGCGACTCTCAAGAGTATAGTATATGACTCATAAGAGTCTTATTATATTGAGAAAGAAGAACTAGATAAGAGTGGCACCTAACCAAAAGATTCAGTATAAGATGTCTTAAGTAATCGAAGTTGATAGAGTTTTCAGGAGAGTAAGGATGTAAGGAGTTCAAGGAACTGAGGTGAGAAAAAAACTTATGCAGCAGAGTAAGCTTCTTAAGAAGGAATAACAAAGAGAGTACAACGGCACTCAAAGAGAGAAAGTAACGACTACAGAAGATTTAACATCAGAGATTAAATAGGAATGAGTACAGAGGAAGCACGAGAAAGTTCTTAGAGAACATGAATCAAAAGGAATTTCGTATAAGAGGTAGTGTGTTCGATAGTTGAAAATGATCAGAAGTAAATTTGGAGAAGGCAAACCACATAATTTTTAGCAGTAGTGCCCTAGTGTAGGGAAAGACATCAAATATATATATACACGAGAGTCTTAGGCTCATAAATAAACAATATGTGCAACCAGATCACCATAATCAGGAAGGCCTCAGGATAAGTTCCCACCCTCCCAACCTTGGTTAGATAACAATAGCAGAGATGGACCTTGAAGGTTGCCTCAAGATACTCCCGAGAGTAAGTGAAAGTATAGTGAAAGAAGACCAGAACATAAGACTTTCAGATGTAGTTTAAGAATAGAATAAAAATGAGTGACTGCTCTGAGTAAAAGAGTTAGGAAAGAAGTTGTTCAGATGGAGCGGTACAGAGATAAAGTAGTAGTCAAACAATGACTGAGATACCAAAGAATCAGTGTTAGACGTAATAATGGATATGTAAAGGAAAAAGATAACCCTCAGATAAGAAGACAAAGAAATAAACCAATGAAGTTCTCAGTATAGAATATGATAAAAAATCAGAAGACGAAAAGCGTACTAAGGAAAAGGTTTGGAACTGAAGCCGTCAAGGTGCAATGACGGTAGGAGAGAATACCTAATAAACAAAGATAAAAGTGTGTAACAATAAGGTTTCTTAGTATCAGAATGAAACCAAAAATCCCTTACGTGTTAGCTCACGTAAAACACATTAAGTACCCAACCTTAGTCTAAGTTGACCAAACCATTATGGGTTTGGGATGGCTCTAGCCACGAGTATGGGTGGTTTGGTAGATTTGTAGCATATTATGGAAAAAAATGAGATAAGTTACTTCAAATTTGCAATTAGCATAACATGTGGATCCTTAAGGTACAATATATTTACATGTATTTAAGTAACGACCATTGACAGTACTAGATTATGGAAAAAAAATTGGTGTGGAACACTGTAACCATATTTAATGTAACAATGAAAGTAAATGTATGAAGGAAGTATGAATTATAACTAGAACCGAATTGCCAGCATCCCCGTCTATAACAAAAGTGTAGTTTAAGCAAAAATATACTTACAGTTAAGCTCCTAGAGAAGCTACCAGAACCAACCTCCTTAGTAAAAACCCATTGGGTAAACAAAATAGTGAGTAAGAGGTACATGAAGAATCTGACCCTGTACTACAAGGTCTTAAGCTATACAAATAGGCAGAGGCAAGAAAAGTTGTAGAGCGGAACTGATAAGCAGACTGGTATGAATAGATGTATGTATATACCTTCCAAAGTCAAGGTATGAGTGAAGGAACCCCATTACAGGACACACAATACCTTCATAGATGAAAGACCCTTAAGTAAATGTTGGAAAACCTAACCCAATAGTTATACAAAAGAAGTTAAAGGGCGTTGAGTTCTCAACAAGAAGACTCTTAGATATATCTTCTCGTAGATAGATATAAGAAGACTAAACAATCAAAAACTAGAGCTGTATCATGGCCGTAGTGTAAAGTAATCAGCAGGAATTTTATGAAAACATGACGAGGAGTCCCCTCTCGATCAAGAATTTAAGAAGCATAAGGTATGTAATAGAAGTTACGACAAGAGAAAGGCTAAGGCGTATCCATTATAAAAGAATGAATGATCAGTTTAACAGAGATCTTAGTCACCAAGTTATAGTGAACCCGGTTAACGTGAATTAGTTTACAGTGAGAAGAGTCCTAGTAGATGGAAATAAAGATGGTTTCGAGTATAAAGTCAGTTTAAGCTGATGGATTAGAAAGGACCCGTGAACTCTGTGACCTAGGGTAATATCTTAAGTTTAAAGAGGATTCGAGGACGAATCATATTTGAGGGGGGAAGAATTTATAACGAATGATAGTCTCTACTACTGTTACATTATAATATCGTGGTATTACGGGACGAAGGTAATATAATATAAATTATGTTGTGACACAAATAGACTCATGGAATGACTTTGGGGACAATCGGTGAATTCTTCGAAATTCCGATACGAAATTCTATGATGTTCAATTCCGGATAGCTCGTGGTATTTAGGGCATAACCTTTGCATATGAACTTCAATTTTTATGAATTTTATATTGTCGAAAAGCTAAGACCGAGACCTACAATTTTCATGTTGAATATTTTTTTCAAATGAGAACTAGAAACAGGCTAAAAATGCAGATACAAAATTTAGATGAATAATACCCGAGGTTCATTCTAGTAAATTCCCAAAATTTCTACAAATTTCTGCACTTTTCTAATTTCAAATAGCCCAAGTATAAAAGAGGGATATTATTCAAGTATCCCCAAAATTGGAAAAGAAAAAGAAGAAAGAAAAACGTGGAAGAAGAATTGGAGAAGAAGAAGAAAATGATAAGAAGAAGAAGAAACTAGAAAGAAAATGGGAGATTCCAACCCAAATCAAGTCTAGGAAGATAAAAGAGAGCATGGAGGTTCTAATCGTGAAAGAGGAATATGATTCAATGTAAAAAATAATCTTGACCCAAATTGTTATATGTTGAGTTTTGATGTTTTGATGATTATATTGTGTTGATGACTTGAATGTGATGATAAATGAGTGATTATTGAGTCAGAAAAAATATGATTGTGGGAAACCCCCCAATTTGTTAAATTTTGGGTATGAACTAAATAGAGTATATAAAATGGTTATAAGTTAATGTTGATGATGATATTGATGATATTTTGGGTATTTATTATTGTTATTGCTTGTGTGTTATGGTAGAAGTTGAGAATAAAGATGAATGTTGAGATTTGGGTCCTGAATTCAAGTCCGCGTCGTGACGCGTGACCCTCGATATCGCGACGCGTACTGGAAAATCAAGACAGATTCATTTCTGGTTTGGCCGTATTGCGATGCAAACTGGAATTTTTATGCATACGTTTCTGGAACCGTGCGCGTTACGACACGAAGATAAAATTTTCCCCAAATCAATTTTAGTTCATCCTAGATTCAGCCTAGCGTGTTAAGGGCCATCCTAAAAGACTCGTGCTAGCCCGTTTACATACAATACATCATAATATAGATATCATGCGCCTTGAGTGATAATACATGTTCAAATGATTAAATTTAACCTAGTTCCAAAGTATATTCCACGACTTATATTATAATTGAGTTTCTTAATGATAGATCATCGCATGAACCATAATTCCATTCGACAAGTGGCATAACACCAGCCAAATTTTGGACATGTGAGTGGAAATTTTCCTTTTTACTTAATTTTCACTTCGTATTTTTCATATCAGACTTATTTTACGCACTTAAGGCGTTAGCTAGTTTTATCATAGTTATTTCGTGAAAGAGTATGTTTTATGAAATGTTTTAGAAACAATATTTTAAAAGCTTGAGATTTTTGATTTTTGAGGCATGAGGGAAAAACCCACCTCAGTATATAACTTGTTACAGCCAAGGAATTGACGGATGACATATGCACATTGTAGAGGACTGGGGGGACGGTGATACGTAACGTCCCCAAATCTTAGTTCAGGACTAGGGATGACAGATGCCCCTAGATCTTAGTTTTAGAGCTTGGATGGAAGCATAGATCCACACCTCCAGTTCTAGTTCAATGGATTGGGGGACGGCAATACGTAACGCCCCAAGACCACTAGTTTCAGAGACAAAAGTGGTATGTTTTGGAGGACGGCGATACGTAACGTTCCAAAGTCATGTATTTGCACTCCTGGCTCTAGTTAGGCGTATGAGGGGACGACGATATGTAACACCCCCATACGTCAGGTTTTTAGAGACAGATACAGTTTTCAGAAAAGAAAGTTTTCAGAAAACAGCAGTTTTATAAGAAACATTCAGAAAAGATAAGTTTTACAGAAAGAGTTCAGAAGAGATTTTCAGAAAGAAGCCTAGAGTTTTCAGACAGAAAAAAAGTTTTCGTATAAAGCTATTTCTTGAACCTTGGTTTTAGAACCAAATATTTTTATAACAGTATTTCAGTTTTCGTCCACTCACTTAGATCATACAACGGTCTAACCCCCCACTCTCAGTGTTTTATTTTGCAGGTTCTTGGAGGACGAGCTCGGTAGGACGGATACTGATGCAGTCACTAGGGTATGGAGTCCACCAGTTCAAGTCAGAGAGAGTGAGAGTCCAGTCAGAGTCAAGTAGCAGTTATGTATTAATCTTTGGTTATGTGATAGTCATTGTAAGAGTATGTGTTATTGATTATAAAATTATTAATGTTGAGTTTGCATGTTAAGTTATTAAGCTTGGGCTATGGTCCCACACATAAGATATTTAAATAGAGATAAGAGTATTATTATTTTTTATGGTTAGAGAGTCAGAGGCTCAGGGAAATAGTACAGCATATTCCCTGCCGGTAGCATCTCCCGGATTGGGGATGTTATAACTTGTCTAGTGTCACGACTTGATGATGTTCAAGTCTCAGGCAGTAATTGCAATTTTGAGGGCGTCGCGACGCGGCCTATTTTTCCAGGTCTGGAGTGACAAAAACATGCACATCATAATTTCGTTAACCAAACTCTTATTTTTCTATGCTAATCTAATTAGTATAAATAATAATCCAAGGCATCATTTGGTCTTCAAATCTTGCTCCATGGTGTGTTGTTGAGTTCTTTACGGAATCGGCTTGTGATAAGTCCTTCGTGACATCAGCTCTTCTAAGTTACAAATAGGATTATAATTGGACTTATTACAAAAGAAATAAACTTACAACACTTGAAAGAATATGGCCTTATGGCCTTACATTAACAATACTAAAAATAAGAGCCGAAAAATTAACGATCAACGCAGCATATTCATCACATGAATCAAAATAAACATTAATCTAATGAACATTAAAACATTCATCTCATGAATATAAAATTATGCCTACTCATCACAACACGCATACTAACGATTTATATCTCATATAAATCATTAAAATTGAAACTTTAAAAGAGAAGGATTAAAAACACTTTTCAACCTTAGATCTGATACCAATAGTAGGAAATGCCTTTCCTAATGCCAGCAGAAATTCTATTGGCTCCGGGATCGATCTTGAAAAATTTATTGCCTTCTCCCTTTGTTGAAACTGAATTCCACCAACTCTTGGTGAATGGATTTGTTCCTCGATATGGATCAGTTTCCTTTGAGATCCGACACTTGGATCAACCACCCGATCTTCCGAACTATGACTGGAAACCAACAAACCGAAGTGTGGGCTTCACTCACAAAGATAAATCTCTAAACTATTTAGAGATTTATATTGTCACAATATCTTTTGGCTTTTAGAAAGATTGAATGAAGTAGATGAAAATCTAAATCACTCTAATTTTTCTTTATATTCTCAACACTTGAGAAAAATTTATTTTCTCTCAAAAAATTTATTTTCTCTCAATACTTAAGAAATAATTATGGATTTTTTTTCTCTCAATATCTCACAAACTTGTGTGAATGATATGTTTTTCTCTTACTCATACTTACTCAATATTTGAGTAAAAATGGTAGAGATTATATTCTTTTCCAAAAGCAACCAATCTTATAAAAATCCTCACATGTCATTCTATTGTAATGGAAAATACAATTAATGGAATGCCAAGCAAAGACATGTGAGATGGACAAAAAACTACGCAATTAGTTCATACCTAATGATGAGTGGTAATTATATCACTATTTCCCACTTATTTAACTTAATATTTTGTATAGTTTCTTGAGTTTTGTGAATATTTTGATGTGTTTTGTGTTATTCTGTAAATAAATAAAGTTTCAGGACTCTCTGGAGGTGATTTGGAGCCAAAACAGTGAAAATTAGACAAACGAGCATTTTGGTCATTATGTGCATCGCGACGTCTAACGTGCGCCGCAAGCTTGCTAACGTGCGCCGGGTCCACATGTCAGAATCTGAGAAGTTTGACTTTGCTAACGTGCGCCGTGCCACGTGTCACCATCACAACCGATCTGCTAACGTGCGCCGTGCCACGTGTCATCATCCTACGGTGTCGACAATCGCCATCACCACGTGTCTGCCACGTCATCGTCCAAATCACATGTTGACCGAGTCAAAGTGCCACGTCATCGTCAACCAATCACAGTGTGCCACGTGTCACAATCCTACGGTGCCGACAATCCCTTTCGCCACGTGTCGCCACGTCAGCACCACGTCAGCGCCACGTCACTGCCACGTCAGCATAATTATTGAATTAATTATCTGTAATCACCACGTCAGCAGATAAGAATCTGAACCGGCCAATCAGAGCTTGCCACGTCAGCGCGTCACGACACAAGAAGAAAC
Organism: Zanthoxylum bungeanum; assembly: GCA_019454045.1. Lineage (NCBI taxonomy): Eukaryota > Viridiplantae > Streptophyta > Magnoliopsida > Sapindales > Rutaceae > Zanthoxylum > Zanthoxylum bungeanum. The sequence continues at coordinate 96,700 of SKCR01026307.1, forward strand.
GTGCACGTCGCGACGCGTGGCACTTATGGACTCCTATAAATAGAGCTCGAAATTTCAGTTTCAGATTTACCTTCCTCTCTGAATTCTATGATGTAAATAGAGAGTTTTCTATCTAGTTTCTTTTAAATTTTAGTTTTGTAATTAATTTTAATTACGTTCTGTAATAATAGTAATTTACTTTCTTTATTTTACAGTTTTTACTATTCAACCATGATGAGGTAACTTCCCTATACTAGGGTGAAAGGTAATTCTTTTACTATTGCTATTTAGATTAATCTCCCTTAAATATAATATATTCACTATTTAAAATTTGACTTAAAAAGGATACCGCTGTATTGGTTGGTTAGTAATTCATTTTAAACTGGTTTAAACCTGACTAAGCAAGAATACCGCCAGATTGGTCGGTTGGTAATTAAATTTTCTTACCATCTATATGACAGGTTTATTTTGGTTCCGCCTTTATGGCTGGTTGGACTTAATTTGACTTAATCAGTTTATCACCTATATGGCTGGTTGGTAAAATTATCACAAGTTAATATATTATAATAAGGGAGATATCTAAATAGTAATTAGTAAAAGTTGATCCTTTTACTTTAGCATTTTATTTTATTGTAATTTTACTTTTCAGCTTTTACTTTTCCGCAATTACTTTTCAGCATTTTTACTTTATGTCTTTTATTTTACTAGCCCTAGTTATGTGTTGTAACTAAATTAAATATATAGGGTTGTGATGAAGTCTAATATCACTGGTTTATAAGGGGTTATTTTGCAGTTTGGGTAATTTAAAGGTTTACTTATTAAGTCTTAAGCTTAATGCGTCTTGTTAATTGGCCACTAATAAGATTGATCTGGTAAATCTAAATAAACTTGACAAAGGAATTTTAGGTTTCAGCCTTAGACTTAATAGCCCACGATCTTCCTTGAGGATATATAACCATTTAATTGATTTCCTAACAGGATAGACATATACCTGTCGGGCGGGGGTAGCCATAATTGGAACTTAAACTTAATGAATCCAGATAATTTGGTTGACATAGACATATGGTTCAATTGGGTTAAACTGAGTATTTGCATCTGACCATCGACAGAGGCTTTCGCATAATCTAGTGTTCCAGGTTAGTAAACCGATTTATTACACAAACATGAAATAACCACTTCATCTTTTAAAAGATATTAAAAAGATTCACAACCATAAATAGTTTCCTAATATTGAATTTTCTTAAACCTACTTTCGTGCAATTTTATTTACTTTTTTTTTTAAATTTAGAATCATCATCATTTCAAATTAATCAAACAACCTGTTAGATACTAGTAATAATTTGACCTCATAAAATTAATAGATTAGGTATTAAGTCATCGTGAGATCGATACTTTTTATACTACTTGGACGATACGTGCGCTTGTGTTATACGCGTGTGTGTAAGCACCGTTCAAGTTTTTGACGCCGTTGCCGGGGACTTATTTATGTTTTACTATTAGTTTAGGGGTTAGATACCTTTACTTGTATCTAATTTCTTTTTACTTATTGTTTTTGTTTTCTTGTGTTTCAGGTTCTTAGAAACTTCATGAGACGAACCAGAAGCTTTGAACTTCGACCGCTTGACTCGAAAATTGAAAGAACCATCAGACAGATGAGAAGAGAAAGGCGAGAAGGCCAAGAAGCTTTAGTCAACATGGAACCTGAACCTTTGGAAGTTTCACCACCAATTCCCATTCGAGACAGAACCATTCCGGTGGTTGACAGACTCATTTCTTGTATTGTACTTCCTCCCTTACCAGCAAATGCGGGTGACATCAAAACATGCATCCATATGATTCAGTAGTGAGTACAGTTTGAAGGAAATGCAACTGAAGATCCTAATGCCCACATCAGCAACTTCCTGGAAGTTTACAGTACTTTCAATTACAACCGAGCAGCTGAAGAAGCAATGAGACTGCGGGTTTTTCCATACTCCCTGAAAGACAGAGCTAAAGCTTGGCTACATTCACTACCAGCAGGTTCCATCACAACTTGGAGCACTTTAGCCACCAAATTTCTTGCAAAGTACTTTCCACCAGCCAGAACTGGAAAGCTGAGGAATGAAATCACATCCTTTGTGCAACAAGACTCGGAAACTCTCTACGAAGCTTGGGAAAAGTACAAAGATTTACTCTGGAAATGTCCCCACCATGAGATTCCAAAATGGCTTCAAGTCCAAACTTTCTATAATGTACTTTCTGGACTGATGAGAACCACAATCGATGCTGCTGCTGGAGGAGCTTTGATGGAAAAAGGAGAAGATCAAGCCTGGGACCTAATCGAAGAAATGACCAACAATAATTCATTGTGGCCAACAGAAAGGAGCATGATCCAAAGAATTACAGGAATTTATGAAAGTGGAGCCAATACAGCAGTCAACGCCAAGCTGGATCAGATATGAAAATTCATGGAGACTCTTACCACTGGATCCACAAGTTCACCATATGGAGGAGCACCAGGACCAAACCAACTTGAAGAGACGGTGAATTATGTCAACAATTTCAACAGACTAGGGAACAATCCATATTCCAACACCTACAACCCAGGGTGGAGGAATCATCCCAATCTCTCATGGAGCAACAATTCAGGGCAAAAGAACAATCCACCACCAGGATTCCAACAGCAAAGCCAAGAGCATGAAAAAGAACCAGAAATAGCGGAAGTGTTGGCCTAGTTAAAAAAATACGATGCCATGTTTCAAAATCAGGCAGCATTAATTCAAAATCAAGCATCATCAAATGAAGCTATGTTTCAAGCCCAATCAGTATTGAATCAAAGCTTAACTGCCTCTATAAAAGCACTGGAGAATCAAATTGGACAACTGGCCAATGCTCAGAGTTACAGACCGTCAGGTAACCTTCCTAGCAACACAGAGCCAAATCCAAGGAACATGGGAAATGAGCAATGTCATGCCATCATGTTAAAAAGTGGTACTGAAATCAACAAAGATGTCAGAATCAAGGCAACAATTGAATATATTCCAAAAGAAACAAAGCAACATATGGAGGAAAAAGAAGCAAAGGAAAAAGAACAGATCACTCCACCTCCACCTTTTCCTCAGCGTCTTCAGAAAAACAAACTGGACAAACAGTTTGCTCGGTTCCTGGAGGTGTTCAAAAAGCTACACATCAATATTCCATTTGCAGAAGCCTTGGAACAAATGCCCAGCTATGTAAAATTCATGAAAGACATTCTTTCACGAAAACAGAGATTGGGAGACTACGAGACAATAGCATTAACGGAAGAATGCAACGCCATCATTCAGAGGAAGCTTCCCCCAAAGTTGAAAGATCCTGGCAGTTTCACCATTCCTTGCACCATAGGAGAACATGTCTTCGGTAAGGCTTTATGTGATTTAGGTGCGAGTATTAACTTGATGCATTTTTCTATTTTCAGGAAATTATAGATTGGAGAAACAATGCCCACTTCGGTCTCTCTACAACTTGCTGATAGAACGCTCATATTTCCAAGAGGCATAGTTGATGATGTGCTGGTCAATGTTGACAAACTCATTTTCCCAGCAGATTTTATTGTCGTTGATATGGAGGAAGACACAGACGTGCCAATCATCCTCGGGAGACCGTTCTTGGCTATAGGATGAACCATTATTGATGTACAAAAATGAGAATTAACCATGAGGGTACATGACCAAGAAGTAACATTTAATGTTTTTAAGGCCATGAATTTCCCAGATGATGAAAAGAATGAGGAATATTTCAGACTTGATGTGATACACAGTACCATTCAGAACTCCAATGCAATGCAAAGTTCTACTGACAAAATTAAAACATATCAATTACCTGTGGAGCTAAAGATAAAGCGTCTTTTGCACTGAAAAAGCCAATTCTTGCACTACAAGCAACATAAGAGGAACAGTTCCGCCAGCTCAACGAATTGGAGGAATTTCACAATCAGCCTTTTGAGGATGCCAAATTGTACAAATAAAAGGCAAGGAAAAGACATGATGAGAAGTTAGTGCGCATACAACTGGAACCAGGGCAGAAGGTACTGTTAAACAAATCAAGGGTGAAATTTTTCCCATGGAAGCCAAAATCACGGTGGTCAGGTCCATTTCTGATCACCAAGGTTTTACCAAACAGAGCCGTTAAGATACATGATCCCGACTCCAACAAAACATTCAAGGTTAAAAACAAGCGTGTCAAACACTACTGGGGAGAATCATTTGAGCGACAAAAAGAAAGTGTCACACTTTCAGATCCGGCCTAACATTCGAGAAGTCACGTCTAGCTGACGATGTTAAACTTAGCGCTCTCAGGGAGGCAACCCATGCAATTTGTGTATATATTGTGATTTAGTGTAATTTAATTTTATGTGTTTAGTTTTTACAGATTAAATCATTTCAGGATGGAAGAATTTCTCGTAAATCTTCACAAGCAATTTCATTCTCTCCCTCAAAAATCTCTGATGAAAGTTTACAAAGCTCGCTTGGAACGGATGAGACTACTGATGATCAAACGAAGGAGCACCTATGCTAAAAAGATAAGAGCTAAGCAAATGAGTGTTTGTTATAAATATACACGCTGGAATTGCAATACTCGTTGTCGTTCTTTAGCAATGGTGTCTGATAATCGCGAAGACAAAATTAAATTCATTAGGGATGGCTTGAGTAAGGAGTCTGTAGATGATATATCTTCAACTCTTGAGACGCATCCCAATGGATATGTTCATATAGCCATCCGCAAATTACATGCACAATTCCAAAAGGAAAGACAACTGTTAAGTCTCGGGAATCTAACTCAAAAAGACCATATTTGCCAATTTATAAGAAAATTGGATGGGAAGCTTGTCCCTGATGCATAGACGTCAATCAAGCTGTAAATTATTATTCATATTATATCTCTTTGTCTTTTCCTAATAATTGTAATTTTTTTTGTTGTTTTCTTTTATTTTCTCCGACAGGATCCAGACTTTTTTGACTATCACGATTTATTTTAGTGTTAACTAATAATTGTCATTTGGCAGGTACTAGTGCTATTATTTTACTCACCCTTTTTAAGTATTATAAATTCAACTCATCATTGCACTTTTGAAGACATCCAGAGTAAAACATGGAAGCCACTTCAAGAAGACGAGTTGAAAACATCTGTATGTTTTGCGGTACTAGTGTTGGTGTTAAACCACAATACGTAGAAGCAGCACAAGAGTTGGGTCGAGTCTTAGCTGTAAGGAATATGCAATTAGTAGATGACGGAGGTAATCTTGGACTAATGGGGATCATTTCAAAGGCCGTACAAGAAGGAGGCAGTCACGTTTTGGGAATTATCCCAAAATCCTTGGCAGAGGCAAATCTTATTGAACCATCAAACGTAGAAGAGTTAATCGTGCCAGGTATGTCTGAACGACTGGTAGAAATGATTAATCATGCTGATGCTTTTATTGTTTTGCCAGATGGCTTGGGTACATTTGAGGAAATTTTTACAGTGTTATCTTGGGCGAACCTGAACATACACCAGAAACCGCTTGGACTGTACAACGTTGAAGGATTTTATGATTTTCTTTGTGTATTTCTTGATGATGCCCGAAGAAATGGTTTCGTGTCAAAACCTATGAAATGACTTCTCTTTACTGCCAGAACTGCTCCATATCTAATTGACCAAATCTTAACCTATGAACCACAAATTGACCCTATCATTTTAAAGATAAATTGGTTCGAGGACGATCGTGGTAAGAGGTGTAGGATTAATCTGGATCTTAACCTTTAATTTCCTGTAGAATTTCAGCTAACCAGGTACTATCTTCTAAACTATTCTTCTACTATTTAAGACATTGGGGACAGTATCTCATTTAGGTTTGGGGGAGGGAATTAGTTGATAAGTATCTTGTTTTTAGTTGTGAGTTGTTTTTATTTTTAGTCTAAAATTTTTCGAAAAATATAAAAAAATTGAATTTTTTTCAAAAATTACAAAAATATTTTGCGTTTTTGTGTTTTTATTTTGACTAAAAAGGTGAAATTGGTAAGAGATAGCTGTGTAAGGAGTTTCCACTCCTGAAACGTATTTCAAACATAATTCGGAACAAGTTAATTTTTGTTTATTTCATTTTGAATTATTTAATTTGTGAATTCTCCATAATACTGACTAAAATGGATCTTCATATGCTTAGTTAACAGGTATTATATACATGCATAGTAATATACGGACATGAGTTGTAATTGAAAAGTTTGTAATATTCAGTGCTCTAGTTTAATTGGAGGAAACATCTCAAAAAAAAAAACACATCTGAGATCCGAGTTATTAAGTCTGTAAGGGTGTTTTAACACCTAGTGCCCTAAAGCCAACTGGTTTGTGAGTCACTGGCCCAAAGCTCGCTACATGGATCAAGGATGTTGCAAAAATATATATATATATATGAAGTCTGAGTAATTAAGTCCGTAGGGGTGTCTTAACACCTGGTGCCCTAAAGCCAACTGGTTTGGGAGCCACCGACCCAACACTCGCTACATAGATGGAAGATATTGTATATAAATAAAAAAAAATCAAAGAAAAAATCAGAAAAATCAAAAAAATTATTCCATTGCTGTAAAAAGGTTTGAATTCTGATAAAACTTTAGGACAAAAATATTAGTCTCTTATCAAATGCACTTATGACTGTTGTGGGCAAAAATGAGTTGATTAATATTTTGTCGGCTGTGCATATAGAGAATGGTAAATATAACCGGAGAATTTACTTATTCAGTAATTTAGAAAGAAACAAAACAACTAGTGACTTGGAGTAGAAGTTTGACCTGATTAGTCACTAACTTCTTTATTCTATTTTCTCTTGTCTTTTTGCTTTTGTGTGCATTAGTTTCACTACCTTTTTGCTTTTGTAAAATGTTTATGGGCATCATTACTGTAAATCATCACGAGACTACAACTCGTCCACTAGGGACACCTATGGGTTTAAAGGCTTGTTGCATACGCTAAATACAACCGTGATCCCTACGAAAATGGCTTAGTTAAATTTTATTTTAAACATGTTTATGTTATTTTATTCTATGTTTTGCTCGAGGACTAGCAAAATGTTAGGTTTGGGGATGTGATGAGTGGTAATTATATCACTATTTCCCACTCATTTAACTTAATATTTTGTATAGTTTCTTGAGTTTTGTGAATATTTTGATGTGTTTTGTGTTATTTTGTAAATAAATAAAGTTTCAGGACTCTCTGGAGGTGATTTGGAGCCAAAACAGTGAAAATTGGACAAAAGAGCATTTTGGTCATTGGGTGCGTCGCGACGTATAACATGCGCCGTAATCTTGCTAACGTGCGCCGGGTCCACGTGTCAGAATCTGAGAAGTTTGACTTTGCTAATGTGCGCCGTGCCACGTGTCACCATCATAGTCAATCTGCTAACGTGCGCTGTGCCACATGTCATTATCATACGGTGTTGACAATCGCCATCACCACGTGTCGCCACGTGTCAATCCAAGTGTCTGCCACGTCATCATCCACATCACCGGTTGACCGAGTCAAAGTGCCACGTCATTATCAACCAATCACAACGTGCCACGTGTCACAATCCTACGGTGCCGACAATCCCTTTCGCCACGTGTCGCCATGTCACTACCACGTCAGCATAATTATTGAATTAATTATCCGCAATCGCCACGTCAGCAGATAAGAATCTGAACCGGCCAATCAGAACTTGCCACGTCAGCGCGCGCGACGCAAGAAGAAACGTGCACGTCGCGACGCGTGGCACTTATGGACGCCTATAAATAGAGCTCGAAATTTCAGTTTCAGATGTACCTTCCTCTCTGAATTCTCTGATGTAAATATGGAGTTTTCTATATAGTTTCTTTTAAATTTTAGTTTTGTAATTAATTTAAATTACGTTCTGTAATAATAGTAATTTACTTTCTTTATTTTACAGTTTTTACTATTTAACCATGATGAGGTAACTTCCCCATAATAGGGTGAAAGGTAATTCTTTTACTATTGCTATTTAGATTATTCTCCCTTAAATAAAATATATTCAATATTTAAAATTTGACATAAAAAGGATACCGCTATATTGGTCGGTTGGTAATTCATTTTAAACTGGTTTAAACCTGACTAAGCAAGAATACCGCCAGATTGGTCGGTTGGTAATTAAATTTTTTTTACCGCCTATATGACAGGTTTATTTTGGTTCTGCCTTTATGGCTGGTTGGACTTAATTTGACTTAATCAGGTTACCGCCTATATGGCTGGTTGGTAAAATTATCACAAGTCAATATATTATATTAAGGAATATATCTAAATAGTAATTAGTAAAAGTTGACCCTTTTACCTTAGCATTTTATTTTATTGTAATTTTACTTTTCAACTTTTACTTTACCGCAATTACTTTTCAGCATTTTTACTTTATGTCTTTTATTTTACTAGCCCTAGTTATGTGTTGTAACTAAATTAAATATCTAGGGTTGTGATGAAGTCTAATATCACCGGTTTATAAGGGGTTATTTTACAGTTTGGGTAATTTAAAGGTTTACTTATTAAGTCTTAAGCTTAATGTGTATTGTTAATTGGCCACTAATAAGATTGATCTGGTAAATCTAAAATAAACTTGACAAAGGAATTTTAGGTTTCAGCCTTAGACTTAATAGCTCACGATCTTCCTTGAGGATATATAACCATTTAATAGATTTCCTTATAGGATAGACATATACCTGTCGGGCGGGGGTAGCCATAATTGGAACTTAAACTTAATGAATCCAGATAATTTGGTTGACATAGACATATGCTTCAATTGGGTTAAACTGAGTATTTGCGTCTGACCATCGACAGAGGCTTTCGCATAATCTAGTGTTCCAGGTTAGTAAACCGATTTATTACACAAACATGAAACAACCACTTCATCTTTTAAAAGATATTAGAAAGATTCACAACCCTAGATAGTTTCCTAATATTGAATTTTCTTAAACCTACTTTCGTGCAATTTTATTTACTTGTTTTTAAATTTAGAATCATCACCATTTCAAATCAATCAAACAACCTGTTAGATACTAGTAATCATTTGACCTCATAAAATTAATAGATTAGGTATTAAGTCCTCGTGGGATTGATACTTTTTATACTACTTGAACGATACGTGCGCTTGCGTTATACGCGTGTGTGTAAGCACCAGTCACATAATCTTAGACAAATTGCTTGGACATTATGGTAAGCCATAATAGTTTGTCTAGATAATGCTCATACCATTATCTTATAATCTAGCATTATCAAAGTGATGTAATAATTATCTCATAATTATAATTTGATTATCTCATAATCAAAGAATTATAGAAAATATTTTATTAAACTAATTTAATATGGTTTTTATTTGTGACAAATTATATTATTAATCACAATAATAATATATTAATATATATATGAGTACATAATTAGACAATCCGATTATATTAGGTTTGCTACAGTTAATCGAGATAGCATGGAGACCAAATGGACCTACAGTTCCGAGCTCCAATAATCTCGAAATATTAATTAAACTCTTTAATTAAATATTCTGAATTATTAACCTCGTGTTATTCCACTAAAAACTCGAAGTTGAACTCTCGTTGCCGTAGATGGAAAATATAAGTCGAACAACTTCGGTGTCGATCGATATAGTCATTACATATGGATTGGCCCTTCACAAATATCTCATAATTAGAGCCGGGTCATAAGTCTATTATGCCCCTCTAATTATTTTATCATTTAAGTACCATTGATTCTCTAATGAACAATTAATTCATAACTATTATGAATATTAATCTTTTTATTCGTAATAGAAAGACTTGAGCGCTCTTATTGTTCAAGTATCGAATCAACTCTTAAGAGAGATACTCTTCTTTTTCTCATAAGAATGAGTGAACTCAATGTCCATGTAAAATGTTCTCAGCTACACACCAAATCATATCCCCAAAATATGTAGTTATTGGCCGAGACTGCTTCACTAACCTCACCTTAGTAAATCAAAGGACATAACCTACTGTTAGCCCCTTAGATTGGTTGCTCGAGAAAATGGGGAACGGGTGACTTGGTGGCAGCCAAGCACTCGCAAGAAACACATGGATTGGGTGGGCAGTTGGTGCTGTCCTGATGGGCGGTTGGCGCTGTCCCAATGAAGTGTTGCTGAGACATGGGCGGTTGGTGCTGTCCCAAGGAAGTGTTACTGAGACATGGGCGGTTGGTGCTGTCCGTAGGGAATTGATGCTGTCTTAGGGGAGACAATTGCACGCACATGCAACAGACATGTGGGGCAGTTGCGGGAGGCAGTTGTCACGCACTTGCATGGCAGTTGGCGTGCACATGCAAGGGATGAGACTTCACATGCCGAGCACATGGGGCAGTTGTGAGAAGAACCACCAATAACCGGCGTGTGGGGGAGTTCATGTGTGTGTGTGTGGTAACTTCCTATAGCAGTTGGGATGTAACTGCTGTGTGTGTGAATGTGTGTGGCTGGTGCCCATTGGGCCAGCACACCCTAGGGCAGTTGGGGTGTAACTGCCACTATATATTGTATTGTGAGATTATACATGAGAGAGAGAGAGCATAGACACGAGACTAGCAGTGGATGTTCTTTGAGATCCTATGTATGTTAGCACGAATCCTTGTAATTGCTTTGGTGAGTAATAATAAGGTTGAGGCGTTGTCCTGTAAAGCTTGTGTGTTGTATTTACTTGATGCAGTGCTTGCTAGTATGCTGACCGTGAGGGTGTGAGGACATCGAGAGTGATTGCTTGTGGCTTATGGGCGTGCTTGCGGGAGAAGGCTGACTAAGTTGGGCGAACTTAGTGCCGCACTTGGCTAAAGAAATTTGGGGCGTGAATTTAGCCACGTGACAACTGGTATCAGAGCGTCATCTTGGGCTGATGGCGGGCGGATCTAACGCTGAACTGAAGGAGCGAGTGGCTAAGTTGGAGGCCCTCGTTGGGGAGTCTAGCCGAGAGACTGCCCCTCCGTTGTTTTTGGTAATGGAGCAATTGGCAGGGGAAATTGTTGGCCTTCGGAACACACTTGAAATGCAAAGGGTTGATGCGGAGGAACGCATTGCTGTGGTCACCCATGATTGTGTGGATCTGGTGGAGGCGTGGAAAGTGAGTAAATAGGAGATGATGGGAGAAATCGCTCTTCTAAAGAGGGCATTGGGGCGTGGACAACCTATTGTGGGTGAGACTACGACCAAGTTGAAGGTTCCTGAACCAAAACCATTCGGGGGTGCGCGGAATGCAAAGGAGTTGGAGAACTTCTTATGGGACATGGATCAGTACTTCAAGGCTGCTCATGTCTTGGAGGCAGAAAAAGTGACTATCACGAGCATGTATTTGGCTGGTGATGCTAAATTATGGTGGAGAACTCGGTTGGATGATGATGAGACAGCGGGGCGTCCCACAATAACCACATGGGAGGCGCTGAAGAAGGAGTTGAAGGATCAATTCCTCCCCACCAACACAGCGTGGATTGCAAGGGAAACTTTGAAAAGTTTGAAGCAAACTGGTTCTATTCGGGAATATGTGAAGCAGTTCAGTTCCTTGATGTTGGACATAAGGAACATGTCAGAGGAAGACAAGCTATTCAATTTCATGTCTGGATTGCAAACTTGGGCACAAAACGGGTTGCGGAGGCAAGGTGTGTGTGACTTGCCCGCAGCCATGGCAGCAGCAGATTGTCTTATGGATTATAGACCTAGTTCTTCAACCAAGTCCAAACCTGATCCGAAGGGAAAAGGGAAAGAGAAGTACAAAGATTCGGAGAAGAGAGGGGAAAAGAAGAAGAACAAGGAGGGAAAAGTGAAGTCACAAGATGATGGAAAGTCCAAAGTTATGAACAACAAAAACAAGGGTTGTTTCATCTGTGATGGTCCCCATAGGGCAAGGGATTGCCCCAAAAGGGAGAAACTGAATGCACTAATGGCTGCGGAAACGGGCAAGGAAGGGGAGTGAGACTCGGCTGGGCCTAGTCGAATGAACCCTCTTCAATTAGTAAATGCAATTCGGGAAGACAGATTTGATAATGGCTTGATGTATGTCCAAGTTCTTATTAATGGGAAAACAGTAAGAGCAATGGTGGACACTGAGGCTACACACAACTTTGTTGCGGTAGGGGTTGCCGAGAAGTTGGGCCTCGAATTGACTAAATCGGGGAGTAGCATTAAGGCTGTCAATTCGACAGCGAAACAAGTTCAAGGCACAGTCGCGGGTGTGGTGATACAGCTTGGCCAGTGGCATGGGTCATGCACGTTGATGGCAGTACCCTTGGATGATTTTGAGTTAATTTTGGGAAATCAGTTTTTCATTCAGGCCAAGGTAGCGGTGATGCCTTACTTGGCAGGTCTTTTGATTGGTGATGAAAATCAACCATGTTTTGTCCCGGCTGTTGGCAAAGTGTGTGGGAGTAAACGGGCTGAGGGACAACATGAGTTGGTGTCAGCCTTACAAATTGAGAGTGGGTTAAACGTGGGGAAGAGACTTACTTGGCGGTACTCATAGAAGTCAAGGCGGGAAAGACAATGGAGGTGCCTGATGCGGTTGCAGAATTGTTGAGGGAATACGAGGATGTAATGCCTCCGGAGTTGCCGAAATCTCTTCCACCTCGAAGGCCTACTGACCACAAGATAGAATTGGTCCCGGGTACTCAGCCGCCTGCCCAAGTACCTTACCGGATGAGTCCTCCTGAACTAACTGAATTGCGCAAGCAATTGGGGGAATTGCTTGATGCTGGGATGATCCAGCCCTCTAAGGCTCCATATAGTGCACCCGTCCTATTCCAGAATAAGCAAGACAGATCTTTAAGAATGTGTGTGGACTACCGAGCGTTGAACAAGGTGACGATTAAAAACAAGTACCCAATTCCGTTGGTGCCTGATTTGTTCGATCGTCTGTCCAAGGCATTCTACTTCACAAAGTTAGACTTGCGGTCTGGATATTGGCAAGTGCGAATTGCTGAAGAGGATGATGGCAAAACGACTTGTGTGACAAGGTATGGATCATATGAATTTTTAGTAATGCCCTTCGGACTTACTAATGCTCCAGCTACTTTTTGCAATTTGATGAATGATTTGTTGTTTGAGTTTGTGGACCGATTTGTGGTAGTATATCTGGATGATATAGTGATATATAGTGAGACCCTTGCTGATCATTTGCATCACTTGAGATTAGTGTTGGAGAAATTGAGACAGCATACACTGTATGTTAAGATGGAAAAGTGTGAATTTGCCCAACATGAAGTAATATTTCTCGGTCATTGGGTGAGCCAAGGGCAAGTTCGTATGGACGAGAGAAAAGTCCAAGCCATTCGGGATTGGCCTAGTCCTTCTAAGGTTGCTGAGTTGCGGTCGTTTTTGGGGTTGGCTAACTATTACCGCAAGTTCATCAAGGGGTATTCAAAGAGAGTTGCTCCCTTGACTGATTTGCTAAAAAAAGAACAAACTTGGGTGTGGAATGTGCAATGCCAGGAGGCATTCGAGGATTTGAAGGGGGCAGTAGCGGAAGAGCCTGTTTTACAATTGCCGGACTTCGAGTCACCATTTGAGGTGCACACTGATGCTTCTGACCGAGCTATTGGGGGTGTATTGGTGCAAAATTCACATCATGTTGCCTTTGGAAGAAGAAAACTGAAGGATGCCGAGCAGCGGTATTCAGCACATGAGAAGGAGATGACGGCAGTTATTCACTGCCTAAATATTTGGCGGCATTACTTGTTGGGTTCGCATTTCATGGTGGTGACGGACAATGTCGCAAACACCTTCTTTAAGACACAGAAGAAGTTGAGTCCTAAGCAAGCAAGGTGGCAAGAGATGCTTGCTGAATTTGATTTTGAATGGGAGCACCGACCTGGGAGATACAACCAAGTTGCGGATGCTCTTAGTCGCAAGGCTGTAGTGGAGACAGTAGCGGCAGTTTCAGTTTTGGAGAGTGACTTTCTTGATAGAATCAGAGAGGTATCACCATTGGATCAGATTTATCAACGATTGTTGGGGAAAGTTACTGATGGTCAGGTCCGAAAATATTGGGTTGACGCTGGTTTACTCTATGCAAAGGGAGGAAGGCCCTTTGTCCCCAGTTATGGGAACCTCAGGAGGGAGTTGCTGAGGGAGACACATGATGCTCAGTGGGCGGGACATCCAGGTGTTGAGAGAACCTTGGCTTTGCTGGATCGGAGTTGGTATTGGCCGCGGATGGAACATGATATTGAGGCCTACGTGAGATCTTTCCTAGTGTGTCAGTTGGACAAAACAGAACGGAAGAAGGAGGCAGAGATGCTACAACCTCTGCCCGTTCCGGAACAGCCGTGGAAAAGTGTTTCCATGGACTTTATTGGGGGATTTCCAGTTGTGCAAGGATTTGGTTCAGTGTTGGTAGTAGTGGATCAGTTCTCTAAATATGCCGTGTTCATGGCAGCGCCACATGCGTGCCCTGCGAAGGAAACTGCACACATGTTCTTCAGAGATGTAGTGAAACACTTTGGGCTGCCACAAGACATAGTGAGTGATAGGGATGCACGGTTCACAGGTCGGTTCTGGACTGAGTTGTTTGGCTTGATGGGGTCAGACTTGAAATTTTCTACGGCAAATCATCCTCAGACTGATGGTCAGACTGAAAGGGTGAATGAGTTGTTGGAAGAATTTTTGAGACATTATGTGACCGCAAGTCAGAAGAATTGGTTGGAGCTGTTAGATGTAGCTCAATTCTCGTACAACTTGCACAAGAGCTCATCGACGGGGATGAGTCCTTTTGAGATAGTGTTGGGGCAGCAGCCGCTGACTCCGCATGAAGTGATCAAGCAGCGCACAGGGGGAAAGTGCCCTGCTGCTTATATATTTGTGCGTGAGAGGCAGAAGCTGCTGGAAGAGGCGAGGGATAGCCTTGAGAAGGCAGTGCGCCGAATGAAGAAGTATGCTGACAAGAAAAGGAGGCCGCTGGAATTTCAGGTTGGTGACCGAGTGCTACTGAAATTGACTCCTCAGATTTGGAAGAAAATCAGCAGTAAAACAGTGCATCATGGGTTGGTGCCAAAATATGATGGTCCTTTTGAAGTGATGAAAAGGATTGGCAAAGTAGCCTATCGGTTGAGGCTACCAGATAGAATCAAGGTGCATCCTACATTTCATGTGAGTTTCTTGAAGCCATTCCATGAGGATAATGATGAGAGTCGGGTTCAAAAAGGCAGAGCTCCTCCCACAAATCGAAAACAATTTGAAAAGAAAATTGAGAAGATTCTGGATCATAGGGTGATGGGGCAAAGCAAAAAGAATCGTCGGAATGATTTCTTGGTTCAGTGGAAGGGTTGCGCGGAAAAAGACGCAACTTGGGAGAGAAACACAACACTGTGGCAGTTTGAGGGCATAGTCCAGGCCTACCTTGACGCGGTTGCGACGAGGGCGTCGTCTAGTTCAGGTGGGGGTGGTTTGTTAGCCCCTTAGATTGGTTGCTTGAGAAATTGGGGAACAGGTGACTTGGTGGCAGCCAAGCACTCGCAAGAAACACATGGCTTGGGTGGGCAGTTGGTGCTGTCCTGATGGGCGGTTGGCGCTGTCCCAAGGAAGTGTTGCTGAGACATGGACGGTTGGTGCTGTCCCAAGGAAGTGTTGCTGAGACATGGGCGGTTGGTGTTGTCCGTAGGGAGTTGATGCTGTCTTAGGGGAGACAGTTGCACGCACATGCAGCAGACATGTGGGGCAGTTGCGGGAGGCAGTTGGCGCGCACTTGCATGGCAGTTGGCGTGCACATGCAAGGGATGTGACTTCACATGCCGAGCACATGGGGCAGTTGCGAGAAGAACCACCAGTAACTGGCCTGTGGGGGAGTTCATGTGTGTGTGTGTGGTAACTTCCTATAGCAGTTGGGATGTAACTGCTGTGTGTGTGAGTGTGTGTGGCTGGTGCCCATTGGGCCAGCACACCCTAGGGCAGTTGGGGTGTAACTGCCACTATATATTGTATTATGAGATCATACATGAGAGAGAGAGAGCATAGACACGAGACTAGCAGTGGATGTTCTTTGAGATCCTATGTATGTTAGCACGAATCCTTGTAATTGCTTTGGTGAGTAATAATAAGGTTGGGGCGTTGTCTTGTAAAGCTTGTGTGTTGTATTTACTTGATGCAGTGCTTGCTTGTATGCTGACCGTGAGGGTGTGAGGACATCGAGAGTGATTGCTTGTGGCTTGTGGGCGTGCTTGCGGGAGAAAGCTGACTAAGTTGGGCGAACTTAGTGCCGCACTTGGCTAAAGAAATTTGGGGCGCGAATTTAGCCGCGTGACACCTACCATGTAGGAGTTCGTAGTACCCTCAAGATTAAGATCAATTCATATATGATCATCTAGTAGATAAAATGAATTTCTTCAATTAACAGATATTATAAGATATTCATTTTTATCTGGGTCCAGTCTTATATGATCACATCATACAAGGTGCCTCCATTCTCATGTCACCACATGAATGATCCCGGATTAAGGTCGTTATACAAGTATAGAATGGACCGTAGCTATAGATAAACCACAAACAAAGTACCCGCTTTGCTTGCTCTCTATGGACTGTTTAAGATTACTAACTTTAGACTTAATTCCTCTTGTGTATCATTCATACATTAAGTCTAAAAGCGCATGAGTAATCAAGGATAAACAAGACAATTTACGGTATGCGAATTAAATCAAACAAAATTGATAAATGAATAATGTATCTATTATTTCAATAAACAATTTCGTTTACAATGCATGAAGCTCTGAGGCATATATCCCAACAACCCTCTCCCTTAATCTCACATAAAACACTCCGAAAATGCTAAGATTGGTTGATTATTAATGGTAGATGTCATTGATTTTAGTAGAGTAATGGGTGGGTGGTTGTTTTGTTTGTTTTTGGGGACAAATAAACACATTATGTAGTGATAATATGAGTAGGGTCCAGAATCTCATATTGAGGTCCTGAGTTCGAATCTAGGGGACGTGCTTCTTGTAAGAGCATGTGATAGCAGAGGATTTTACCTGAGCAGTGGCTCAGAATAGGTCGTTTGATGGTGAGATTTCCAACGATTTCAAATATATACACCCACTTCATATTCACAACGAGTCCAGATATATTTAGCTTATCACAACTTGGCTGCTAATTATTCGAAGTCCACGCACTGTTATATTTTATAAAAATCAATTGAAATTGAAATTTCTGTTGTTAGCCCTTTGTAAAATGGTGATACTCAACATATAGATATTAAATAACAATGTTATACTAGGAAATTATCTTTTTATATGAAGCCTGTCTTAGAGAAAGTCTTTAGTTTATATTAATAGAAACGTAATTATTTTGATATTACAAGTTATAAGTTTTAAGGAAAAAAACTGCAAATTTTATAACTGTTATCGCTAATTGGATATTGACGGGGAAAACTTTTGGCCAATTTGAATGGCTGTAGATAGTTAAAAGAGGTAGCATAGGATTCCTCTACTGATTAAGTCAGATGATATTAATGATAAAATGTAGTGTTCGTAAAGGTAACGGCACAATAGGTGTTTGCAACATATATAAATTCATGCATGTTTTGTATTTACAGCTGTTTGGTGATACAAAAAACTTCGTAACAGCAAATCTATTGTGCAAATACTAGCCATAATTTGGTGTTTCATGCACCGTGTTTGACCAGGAATAATAATTTTGCTGAGGTTGCGTAAGAATCCATTCGGGCTGTGAAATAATGCAATCACAATCCCATGCATATATATTATTGATATCATTGGATCAATTAATTAATTAAGCCAACCGAGACCTTGAATTGCGTAATATGTGTTGATCAGCACGTGTATATGCCACGGACTTCCAGGATTTTGCTTGTTCATCTTCATCATCCACCACCCTTGTCACGTGCAAAATCAACCACCCATTAGTTTTATATTTATTCTCTTTAATTCATTTCTTATTTCATATTAATCCAACCTTATTGTTCCTTTTTTACCTTATTTGATTTTCGTAATGTTTGATGTCATTGAATGCTTGATACATGATCCGAGCTCCATATAATACACACATACCACAATACTCTCCACCGTTTCGGGGGTCCACAAAATTTAATTAAAGCGAGAGAGAGAAAATAAACAAACCACAATAGTGTTTAAAAAAAAATAAACTAAAGGACTCCTCTTCAATTTTGCACTGAATTTGATGCATTGCACCCCTGCTTTTGATTAATGGCCGGACGATCATATTGATATTCAGCATTATCCTTTCCTTTGAGTTGACCAATGCCAAGCTGCACTGCAATATGATTTCTCTTTTATTTTCTAATATTAACAGGAATTAGGGTTCCATGTATGCTCTCGTTAGTAATCATCTCAAAGTAGTCTTAATTATTTTCTTTTCTTCTACTTGCAAGCGCTAGCTCACATAGATTGTAGATATAAATTTGACTATATACCCAAAAAAAATAATAATTAAGTACATGAGTTAACAAATGTAGAATATAAAATATAAAAGATAATGAAAAAGGCTGTGGAAATGGAATGAAGGAATAAAGGAGGAATTCCTTCATTCCTCTCTGACTCTGACCGTGTGTTTATAATATATATCGTAGATATGATACATGAAATAATAAGGTTTAATAAATAAAACAGACAAAATGGTAATTGACAGTAGTGCAGATTTTCTTCACTCTAGTGTGGCGAGTTTCGGGATTAGGGTCTCCCATTCAACGGACATTTACCCAAAGACTTTTTATGCTCTCATCTAATGAAATTTATCAGAAGAGACAAATTTGATAGTCATACTCAATTTCATATGCAGCTAGTACCTCTCCCATTAGCTCCTCCCCTTTTTTTTTTAAAAAAAAAAAAAATTATTTAGGATTTATTTATTGCTGTTCCCATGCATTCTCGGTTGTCATAATTACTTCATAAACCAAACCTTGACACTGATTCACAATACATCCCCTCTCTCTTTCTCTTAAAAGCTATTATAAGGCTACATCGATCATGTCCTTGAATCTAAGAAATTGGCCGGCCGCCTCGGTGCTTTCCTTTTGATCTTCTTCTACTTGTCTTTTCTTTCTTTGTCTCCGAGAGATATATCTCCAAGGTCTGAGACTTTTGTTACCTCTTGTCTTCATTCACTTTTGCATGCATTTCTTCCTCTTTTTTTCCTTTTTCTTCGTGAGGCAACATAACAAATAGATGCTTTATTTTGAAGTTAATTATTCTTATGTGTATACACTGGGACTTAATTTCCTTTTCCTCAAATTCTTCACCTTTTTTTCCCTAAAATGTTCATTTCAACCATTAAAGTTGATTTATTTAGGAAAAAAGGGATGACAATGGTTTTCTTTCTTGCTACTGCAATTGGAAGAAATGCACCAATTAGGGCGAAACTGTCTGGCAATGTAGCTTTTTTTGTTGGCAGAATTAATAGAGAGTTTATATAAGTGAAGCCGAAGAAGTTTTGCTTTTTCTTTTTTAGATGTGTTCAGCTCTTGATTTGAGCCCTTCAAGCAATTGAATTAAGGCTGGAATAACACTTTGAATGCTTGAAGCAACCTTCCACTAATTCTGTTTGCATAATCTTCTAGGGACAAACCCTTCAATTTCTTATCTCATGTCTTATTTTGTTAAATAAAAATATGATAAATGCATGCATAGAAGTTTTCAAATTATATTTTTCCATAAAACAACAGTTAAATCCAAAGGAAATAAAAATAGGTATGCCTTCACTTCATAGAATGATAGTTATGCTAAAGAAAAAGACTTCCTGTATACTTTTGATGTGATAATCTCTAGAAATCTTCTTGGATCTTCATATTATATATATTTTATTTCTTAAATTATTAGCTACCAGTTCTCTTGCCTCTAGGTTTAGGAATATTGTCTTCAGTAATTTAATCTGATTTTAAGAAACATTTGAGAGGAAAATGTGCATGGAATTTCACGTAGCCATGCATATATTAATTTGATCAATCTTAGCTTGTTGAATCCTGGACCAACAACATCATAATTTCTTACTTCTTAGTATCAAGCTATATAAATAATCTGTCTTTAATTTTATAGGCGTAAG
Source organism: Zanthoxylum bungeanum (assembly GCA_019454045.1). Lineage (NCBI taxonomy): Eukaryota > Viridiplantae > Streptophyta > Magnoliopsida > Sapindales > Rutaceae > Zanthoxylum > Zanthoxylum bungeanum. The sequence goes on from SKCR01026307.1 coordinate 116,714, forward strand.
TGGAACAGAATATCGATATATCGTAGTGGATGATGGCAGGAAATGGACAGTTGTCAGTTCCTCCAGGTTTTCGATTCCACCCAACAGATGAGGAACTCTTGTATTATTATCTGAGAAAGAAGGTCTCTTACGAAGCCATCGACCTCGACGTCATTAGGGAGGTGGATCTAAATAAACTCGAGCCCTGGGACCTCAAAGGTACCGTACTTGCTAATCTAGTTGATGTATATAATACATACCATGCACCCAGCGGTATGGTTTGGTGGCAAAAGACTTAAATTTGGTTGTTAGGTCATGCTCCGCTTAAATTTGGGTCGGATGATTTGATGGCGGAGTTTACAATGTTTCCAAAAAAAATATATAATATATATCATCCTCGATATATTTCTTATAAAGGGTGTGACTTGGTAGCAAGTGGTTTAGAATTTGGTAGCGGAGTTTCCAATATATATATATATATAATACATACCATGTTCAATATATTTCTTATAAAGGGTGTGGTTTGGTGGTAAAAGGCTTAGGGTTTGATTGTTAAGTCAAGTCCAGTGAATTTTTTGTAAGAGTTTGGGGCAGCATAGAATTTTACCTGCTCCGTTTAAGTTCGAGTCAGGTGATTTGATATATATATACACACACAAAGATCTTTACATGTGCATTAAGAGAAATCATATCTTTAGCTTATATATATGAATTTGTATATAATCCCACGCACGTTATATATTTTGATCGATTTCTTGTAATAGAAACGCTTACATGTATTTTTTTTTGTTCCATATACCATGTTCAATATATTTCTTATAAAGAGTGTGATTTGGTGGCAAAAAATTTAGGGTTTGAATGTTAAGTCAAGTCCAGTGAATTTCTTGTAAGAATTTGGGGCAGCAAAGAGTTTTACCTGCTCCGTTTAAGTTCGAGTCAGGTGATTTTATATATATATATATACACACACAAAGATCTTTACATGTGAATTAAGAGAAATCATATCTTTAGCTTATATATATGAATTTGTATATAATCGCACGCACGTTATATATTTTGATCGATTTCTTGTAATAGAAACGCTTACATGTATTTTTTTTTGTTCCTAACATGCAGATAGTTGTAGCATTGGATCGGGTCCTCAAAACGAATGGTATTTCTTCAGCCACAAGGACAAGAAATATCCAACAGGAACTCGAACAAATAGGGCAACTACAGCTGGGTTTTGGAAAGCAACGGGGAGGGACAAGACCATCCACCTCACCAACTCTAAGAGGATTGGCTTGAGAAAAACCCTTGTCTTTTACACTGGACGGGCCCCTCATGGCCAAAAGACAGATTGGATCATGCACGAGTACCGCTTGGACGATGACGACTCTGCAGAGGTTCAGGTACTTGATTAATGAAATTAATTTGTTTCATATATTTGATTAAATTTAATTTTTTCACATATATATTCAATTTAAACATGGATGCTTAATACGTGTCTTAATTAATTAATTCCCTCTATATATTCAGTATTTTATTTCTTCCTTGCAAATTGGGTTCAATTAGCAGGAAGAGGGGTGGGTAGTTTGCAGAGTTTTTAAAAAGAAGAATCACAATGGATGTTTCCAATCAGAAGGTTCCCATCAAGAAGAGCACTTATCTAATTACACGAAGGGCGCTAGTGCTTCTTCCACTTCAGTACTGGAGCCAAAACAAAGTCATCTGCAATCACTGTATAACGACTATAACTTTGATGGCTCCATGCATCTCCCACAATTGTTTAGCCCAGAATCAGCTGTTACCCCGTCCTTTATCTCACATATCTCTTTGAACAATATGGACACTGAGTGCTCCCAAAACTTGTTGAGGCTGACAAGTAGCGGTTCTGGACTCATGCAACATGTCAATGATCACAGGTTCAATGGTGATTGGTCTTTTCTAGACAAGCTTCTTGCATCGCATCACAGTCTGCAGGATCACAAATCTCAAGGCAAACGCAACCCTTCGTTTTAAGTTGTTGATGTGCATGTGGATTCTTCTTCAACTCAGAAATTGCCATTTCATTACCTTGGCTGCCAGACTGACATTATGAAATTTTCCAAGTAGCTAGATCAGAGTTGAAAAGTAACTAAATTTTAATCGTAGCCACGTGAGAGACCATATTACTTTTTTTCTTTTAAAAATATAAGGGATTCGGTCAACCTAAATATATTTTAGCATCTTACCTGCTCAAATCCGAATGGCAAACTTTTTGTTATTATGCTTAAAAATCAACTTTACCGCATCTGAAATATCAATACCCACCAAATATATTACTTTAATTACAAACTGTCGCAATTAATGTATTAATTCGCTTACTTGTTAAATGTCTATCCTAACTAGTTTTAGAGTTTGCTTTTGAGTATCAAATGTTTATAGTTTAGATTAGAGCCCGCGCGAGTTAATTTTTTTCTTATAAAATAATCTCAAGGTGGGAGACAACAAAAGTCAAGAACTTATATCCTAAATAGGTTGGCACCTAAGTTTTGAACCGAAGCAGTATTGTAATATCTCGAATTTTTAGAATATTTCTAGAAGGTTCCCGGATCAAAGTTAAGGTCTTAGAACGAAATGATATTAGAGAACAAGAGTTTAAGTGTTGAAAAATGGGTCAGAACGTTTTAAAGTGGAGCTTCATTGTATTGGAAAACGCGTGATTTCGAGAACCAGTTACGAGAATTTTGATATAATTATTATGAGGAAAGTTTGTTGTTTTGACTATAAAAATAACAAACAAACTCCGATTGAGCTGATTTTTAACCCCTTGAACACTTTATGAAATTTGTATCATAATGGCCACAAAAATATGAATTACTGGAGTAGTGCAGTGTCAGGATCCTTTTTGCAATTTCATGGGGACCTGAATCCAAATTCCAGAAAGTTTATTATATAAACCCATAAGTTTTCCACAATTAGAAAATGGCCCTAATCCTTTGCAAAGTATAAGTGCTCAGCATGATTAAAACTATAAACAACTACGTGCTCAGTATGATTAAAACTACACATGTGATACAAATAAATAAAACTAAGGCTGTGGGAGCCCAAAACACAACACAGAACCATACAACGACTCAAGACCAACTTGACTGCATTGGATAATCCGCTGTCTGCAAAACACCTCAAGAAACTTTCAGCTATTTAAGTCCAATGTGAACCTATAACACTAGCAAACTGTTGGGGTGTGAGCTATAAAGCTCAGTAAGTAAATCATATCTTATGAAAACATAACAATTGACTATAAGAACTTAAATAGAAATCAAATATATTTGACTATACTCATACTTATAAATCTTCTCTTAATCTGATGACAACATACACATATGATACCTTGATAATACACTCACTGCACTGAATGCAACATCAATTTTTCTCACAACCGGAACTAACTTATTATCTACCAAACCACCCAAACCCGCGACTAAGGCCATCCCAAACCCGTGGTGGTTTAGTCAGCTTAAACTACGACTGGTTACTTTATAAAGGTTACATGAGCTAAAAACGCAAACATTAGCTAACTGTGAGTTGTAGTACATTTACTGAACCACTGAGCATTAAACCTTAGACCTATATACAACATAAGGTAGCTAATCTTATGACAAACATGTCAAAAATAAACTTTAAACAAACAAATCAGCATATCAGTAATATATCAGAATTACTAAATTGTTACAAGTTCAAATTTTATTAACTTGTTATTATCCTTATACTTAACCCATGTCAAACTTTCATATTTAATTATCTACAAATACGATATTCCAATAGTTAACAACCAAAGCATACAAAGCAAAGCATGAATACCATAGAGTATATCGTTTGATATCAAATACACTTCAATCACATGAAACATGAAGTCATACACATATACCTTTATCACAATTATCCATATTTGAAATATCATCAAATCGGCAATCAAACTAAAATGTCTAAGAAAACTGTCTTTTCATGAATCTCTTTTCTTATCTGAAAATACATCTATTTCTGTAAAACTTTTCATAAAAGCTCTTTTCTATTTGTAAAACTCTGAGCTTTTCTGTAAATACTCATAATCAATGCAATAACTTTCCGAGTTCATAATACTTAAATCCAAGTTTTCCTTTCAAAACTTTTATAAAACAGTTATGAAACATCATCTGAAATATCATATGTCATCATGTACATAATCATGTGGTCTTGGGGGGTTACGTCTCGCCATCCTCCAAGCCACTGAACCAGTAAACAGTGGTGCTACCAGTGCCACCAACCCGTCTCTGAAATTAAACCAGTAAACAGTGGTGCTATCAGTGCCACCAACCTGTCTCTGAAATTCGGGTCTAGGGACCTCGCTATCTCACTAGCCCAATACCCAGGATCTAGGGGCATGTGACATTCTTAGACCTGTATCCTGTGTGCACACGTACCGGATTGGTTACCGTTATTCCAGATTAGTTACCGATATCCGTCAATTCCATATCTGAATCAAGTTACATTTGAGGTGAGTTTTTACCTCATGCCTTCAAAATCGTAAAATCATACATTTGAAATCATTTCATCATTAAAGCATTTATCTAAAACCAAGCTTTATCAAAAAGCTTAAATCATATGTCTCATCTCGAGTGAAATCAACATTTCAAGTAAAAATCAATTTAGTCAAATGATCTACAAAAATCATATTTGAAATCATAATTAAAACTCTGAAATAAGTGCTCTACAAAATCATTAACCAATTAAACATACCCACATGCATACATGTCACGTGTCACAAACTCATTACACAGTTTCTGATCGGTGATAAACACACACGTAACGCAAGCGCACGTATTACTCTAGTAGTATAAAATGTATCGATCCCACGAGGACTTAATACTTATGCTATTAGTTTATGAAGCTAAATGTCTACAAGTATCTAATTTATTTGATTGTTGGTTGGATGATGATTTTAATCTAAAACAAACAAATAAAACAAAACAAAGGTAAATTTCAAAAGGAATTAATGATATAACAATGTCCAGGGTTGTGAATCCTACCAATATCTTTCTAAAGATGAGTTGATTATTTTATGCTTGTGTGATATACTAGTTTATTAACCTGGAACAGGGAAATATGCAAAAGCCTCTTCCGATGGTCAGATGCAAACACCTAAAATAACCCAATTAACTATATTCTTATGTTAATTAAGAAACTCTGAATTCATTAAGTTTAAGTTTCAATTATGGCTACCCACGCCCCAGATATATTCCTATCCTGGAAGGAAATCTCTAAGGTGAATGTGAGATCGTGAGCTATTGAATCTACGGCTAAACCTAAAATCCATTTTCCAAGTTCATTTTAAGTTTACCTAATCAATCTTATTAGTGGCCAATTAACAAGAAGCATTAAGAACTAGACTCAATAATAAACCAAAACATCACACAAGACATAAGAAAAATCAACTTATTAAATCATTGATATTGGTTTTCATCACAACCCTAGACAACGTATTTAGTCACGACACATATCTACGACTACTAAAGACATAAATAAATAAAACATCATGCAATAAGTTGAAAACTAAAAAGTAAAAAATACAAAAATGAAATAAAATATTGGGGTTAGAAGATCCACTTTTATTATTTCCAATCTAGAAATCTCTCTTATTATAATCTATAAATTTGTATTATATTACCAACCGACCATATATGTGGTATCTTGATTAAGTCATATTTTAATTAATTCCAACCGACCATAAAGGCGGTATCCCATTAAGTCAGGTTTTAAGATAATTTATATATTATAAATAAGGTAGATTAATCTAAACTATTATAATAAAAGTTTCACCTTTCATCCCAGCAGAAAGAAGTTACCTACTCATGCTTTAAGTAAAACAAACAAAATTTTATTACTAAAATAAAAAGAAAATACAAGAAAGTTGAAATTAAACAAACAAAATACTCTCTTCTTAGTATTCTATGGAAATTCCCCAGAAGAAAGTATGAAGAATTCCTTTGATTTAGGCTGCTATTTATAGGCTCAAAAAACGTCACGCGTCGCGACGCTCAAAGTCTTCCGCATCGCGATGCATGCTACAGTACTGTATAAGTTTCGGCAATTCAATGATTGTGATGACATCATGATGACGCGGTGATGACGCATGAGATGATGCGTGCGCGTCACGACGTAAAAAGGATTGGGCGTCGCGACGCCCGCGAAGTGAAATTCCCATTTTGCCAATTTTCATCTGTTTTTCACCGTTTTAGCCCCGATTTGATTCCAGCGAGTCCCGATATTTTATTTATCTACAAAATAACACAAAACACATCAAAATATTCACAATACCCGAGAAACTATACAAACTATTAAGTAAAAGAGGCGGTAAATATTGATATATTTTCCGCTTATCAGACCCCAAAACCTAACATTTTACTAGTCCTCGAGCAAAACAGATAAAAATAAAATGAAATAAACAACTAAAACTAAATTAATCTAAGCCACTTTCGTAGGGATCACGGTTGCATTTAGCGTATGCAACAACCCTTTAAACCCCATAGGTATCCCTAATGGACGAGTTATAGTCTCGTGAGGGCTTACAGCGACGATACCCACTAACGTCAATCAAATGTACAATCAATCACACAAAACAAAATAAAAAAATAAACAAGTTAGTAACTAAACAAGTGAAATTCTTATCCAAGTTTCTGAATTATTAAATAAGTAAATTCTCATATTCTTTTTACCATTTTTCATATACAAAACCAACAATATATTAATCAATTCATTGTGCCTACAATATTCATAAGTGTAGTTGAAAAGAGAGTAATACTTTTGTCCTAAAGTTATATCAGAATTTACACTTTTTTGGTAATGGATTTTTTTTTGGTTATATAATATCTTCAATCCTTGTAGCGAGTTTTGGGTCAGTGACTCCTAAACCAGTTGGCTTTAGGGCACTGGGTGTTAAGACACCCCTACGAACTTAATTACTCGGATATCAGATGTTAAAAGTTCTACCGTTTGACGCGAACAGTCACTGCTAACTGAGGCAAGACGTCCGATTACTAAGTAGAAACTTTATTATTATTAACTCAGGCTTTTACCGTTTGACGCGAACAATCACTGCTTACTGAGGCAAGACGTCCGGTTACTAAGTAAAAGCATATTGAATTATTTATATATATATTTTTTATTTCATCGCTTTTAGGTGCCATTTCCAATTAACTAGAGCACTGAATATTACAAACTTTCACTTACAACCCATATTTGTATGTTACCATGTATATTATAATACTTGTCAAATGAGCATATGAAGATCCAATTTAGTCAATATTATGGAGAATTCACGAATTTAAATAATTCAAAATGAAATAAATAAAAAATAACTTATTACGAATTAGGCTGAGATACGTCTCATGAGTGGAAATTCCTTACACAGCTATCTCAAACACAATTCCACCTGGTTAGTCAAGTTTAAAACATAATTTTTTTTTTTTAAAAAAAAGCATAAACAAGATACTAGTCAACTATTCCCCTCCATTAAACCTAATTGACACATTGTCCCCAATTTCTAAAAAGAAGAAGAAGAGTTTAGAAAACAGTACCTGGTTAGCGTGAAATTCTACATCTAAAAAGAAAACTAAAGGTTAAGATCCAGATTTATCTGACGATTCTTACCACGATCATTATCAGACTAGTTCAACTTAAAAAAGATAGGGTCAATATTTGGTTCAAACGTCAAGAGTTGGACAATTAAATTATTGGATGTTTTGGCAGTGAAGATGATATCTTTTACGAGTTTTGAAAGGAACCCATTTCTTCTGGCATCTTTAAGAAACACAAAAATAAAGTCAAAAAATCCATCAACATTAAACATTCCAATTGATTTCTGGTGTATGTTCAAGTTCGCCCAAGATATCACTATGAAAATTTCCTCCATCGTGCCCAAGCCATCTGGCAAAGTAATAAAAGCATCAGCACGATTAATCATTTAAATAAGTCATTCGGACATACTTGATACAATGCATTCTTCTCTGTTTGATTGTCCGATAAGATTTTTGTCCGCCAAAGATTTTGGGATGATTTCCAAAACTTGACTACCTCATTCTTGTACGACCTTCGAAACGTATCCCATCAGTCCAAGATTAGCACTGCCATATACTAAGAGCATATTTCTCTCTACCATGAATCTACCCTATCATTTTGCTGTCTCAATAAATTTTGGCTTAGTTCCAGAACTAGTCTCGCAAAACATACAGATATTCATGAATCGTCTTCTTGAAGTTACTTCCATTTTTTCTTTACTCTCTCTAATCTGGACGTGTTGAGGAGAGCAATGACGAACTGAATTTATAGATCCTGAAAAGGATGAGTAATAATAGCACTAGTACCCGAGACTCAATTATTGTTTTCTTTTCGAAACTATGTATGTAAATTGCGAATTGCATAATGGACATATCCACTAGAATGCATCTCAAGAGTCAATGATATGTCATCTAAATAATCCTTACTCAAGCCATCCCTAATGAATTTTATTTTATCTTCGGGATTATCAGACACCATTCCTAAAGAACGACAACGAGTATTGTATATACAGCGTGCACATTTATAACAAACACCTAATCGTTTAGCTCTTTTTTTTCTTAGCATATATACTTTTTCCTAAACCAGGCAAAAATGAAATAAAAGAGTCAGATGACTCACTTGCCAAGCGAACTCGTGCTTCAATTATCCAATGAATATCACTAGGAATACCTTTGATCATCAGAAGTCTCATTCTTTCAATGCGTGCTTTGTACATTTTCATCAGAGAGTTTTGAGGGAGAGAAGGAAAATGCTTGTGAAGTTTTTCGAGAGTTTCTTCCATTTTGAATTTACCTATAAAAATAAAACACACAAAAGAAAGCACAAAATATCACAATATATACAGAATGCTTGGGTTGCCTCAATGTTAGCGCCAAATTTAACGTCTCAGCCAGATATGATTTCCCAAACGTTAGGCTGGATCTGCCAGTGTGAGACTCTCTTTTTGTCGTTCAAATTATTCTCCCCAATCGTGCTTGACACGTTGGCTATTGACCCTGAATGTGTTGTTGGAAGTGGGGTTGTGTATCTCAACTACTTCATAGGGTTGATTTTAGCTTTCCAGGGAAAAGTTTCAACTTCGAGTTGTATAACAACCCATGCTGCCTTGTTCCAGTTGTCTGCGCACTATTTTCTAATCATGCCACTTCTTGGTATTTTCTTTGTATATTTTGGCATTCTCATAAGCATGGAGACGAAATTCCTCTAATTCATTCAGTTGTAAGAGCCGTTTCTCCCCCGCTGCTTGCAAATCAAAGTTCAACTTTGTTAGTGCCCAATACGCTTTGTGTTCGAGTTCCACAGGCAAATGGCATGCCTTTCCATTCACCAAACGATAAGGAGACATTCCAATAGGTGTCTTGAAAGCTGTCCGGTAGGCCCATAATGCATTATCCAGTTTTATGGACCAGTCCTTCCTCGTTGAAAAAACAGTTCTCTGTTGGAAACTTCAACCCGACCACTTGATTGCGGATGGTAAGCAGTGGAAACTTTGTGAGTAACTCCGTATTTGGATTGGAGTGCATCAAAGTAATTGTTGCAGAAGTGTGTCCATTATCACTAATGATTGCCCGAGGTGTTCCAAAGTGAGTGAAAATATTTTTCTTGAGGAAATGTAGAACTACTTTGGAATTGTTCGATGGTAGTGCTGTTGCTTCAACCTATTTGGAGACGTAGTCTACTACAACCAAAATGTACATGTTTATATATGATGGAACAAATGGTCCCATAAAGTCAATCCCTCATACATCAAATATTTTGACTTCGAGAATTCTTTGGAGTGGTCCGTCATTTCTTTTCGAAATATTTCCCGTCCTCTAGTACCTGTCACATTGGAGAATGAATAAGTGAGCATCTTTAAACAATGAGGGCCAGAAAAAACCTGATTGCATGACTTTGGATGTGGTTTTATTTCCGCTGAAGTGTCTGCTATATGGTGATGAATGACAATGCTGTAGAACATTATTGACCTCCTCATGTGGTACACAACACCATATTAACTTATCAGCACAACTTTTGAATAAGAGCGACTCATCCCAGACATAGTACTTGAATTATTTGAAGAATTTCTTCCATTGCTGATGTGTCCATTCCAACAGCCATTTTCCCGATACTATGTAATTCATATTGTCAGCATACCATGGGACTTCCTCCTGCTTGATGGTAAACAATTGTTCATCTGGAAATGTTTCTTTAATTATCAGTTCATTTCCAACTGTACCTGTATTTTCGAGCCTCGATAAGTGATTTACCACTTGATTTTCTGTCTCCTTCCTATCTCGGATCTCCACGTCAAATTCTTGTAGTAGAAGCACCCAACAGATCAATCTGGGCTTGGAATCTTTCTTCGCGATCAGGTATTTGATTGCTGAATGATATGTGTATAACATCACTTTGGGACCCAGCAAATATAAGTGGAATTTATCAAAAGCAAACACAACTGTGAGCAACTCCTTTTCAGTTGTTGCGTAGTTGAGTTGTGCTTCGTTCAGAGTTTTGCTGGCGTAGTAGATGGTGTGAAACACTTTTGCTTTGAGTTGTCTCAAAACTACACCTACAGCAAAATCATTGGCATCACACATTACTTCAAATGGGAGCGTCCAATCTGGTGCTACTATGATGAGAGCAAAGACCAGCTTCTGTTTCAAGATTTCGAAAGCGTTGTGGCATTCTTTGGTGAAGTGGAACTACACATCTTTCTCCAGCAAATTGCATAATGGTTTAATAATCTTGGAGAAGTCTTTGATGAATCTCCTGTAAAATCCTACATGCCCGAGAAATGGTGGAGGTAGTTTCTCTATAGTTCAATATTTTCTTTATCTACCTCGATTCATTTCTGTGAGATCCGATGTCCCAGAACAATGCCTTCCTGCACCATGAATTGGCATTTCTCCCAGTTGAGTACCAAATTTGTATCTTTGCATCTTTGTAACACTTTCCCCAGATTCTGCAAGCAGTGGTCAAATGAGTCTCCAAATACTGAGAAGTTATCAATGAAGACTTCCATGCTTCGTTCTATCATGTCTGAAAAAGATGGTTATCATGCATCGTTGAAATAAGGCAAGAGCATTACAGAGTCCAAATGGCATCATGCGAAAAGCAAACTTACCTAGCAAGCTTGATGCAAGATCCAATCTACTTCACTTCAAGATCCAATCTTGATTTCTCCTAGATGAAATGTTGTAGAGACCTCACAAGCTTCTCTAAAAACTTCTCTAACTTAGGTTATTTTCTCTAAGAATTTTATTGTACTTGTACTTATACTTACCTTCATAAAGTTTTCTATTTATAACAAAACTTAGATAATTTTTAATTAATAAAAGTTATAATCAACTTTTAAGTGGGTTTAATCTAATTTTTCCAAATATGTATAATTAGGTGTGACTAATCTTCATTGTCTCCCACTTTAATTTAATCCAATTAAATCAAGCCAATGATTATGAAATGAATTAGTTAAATGTTTGCCACATTGATTTAATCCAATTAAATCAAGCCAAAACCACCTATTACTACATACTTACAATTACCATAATATCCTCAAATGATAGAGATAATTATGATTTTACAATTTAACCCTTCTGTAATTATTGAATTAATCCAACTAATCTAATTAGGTCAAAGTAAATAATCAATGTTATCTAATAACACTTGATTATTTTAGTTGATAATTATAATATCGAATATTATATTTTATCAAAATTATTCGGCTACCCAAGTGCTCAACGAGTACATTTCATATTGGGATTTTGTAAGTTCAGACACGTTCGTCATATAAGCATAGCCAATATGTACGCAATTCGGCCACCTCCGAATTCGCGAAGAACACGAACGTCCTTTTTGAACTATACAAGTCAAGGTCATCATATATGCCTAATAATCCCTCCGTCGTAGGCTATCCGATTTGTGCTTAGGAAATATAGAATACACCGTCAAGTTTCTGAAGCACACATCTCATGTCGATATGTCCATGATTCTTCATAACTGATGTGATCCACCCTAGGTGATCGACTTTGGCCAAAGCTTTAAGAATCATGACTTTACTCACACGAATCATATCTTACTTCGCACTTGATTATTGAGTGCATCGATCCACACCCAACGAATATCTAGAGGCCAGACCATATAACGTTTCTGACATACATGGCATCAAAGTGTGGAGGATCTCACACAAAATAAATGTTATCCTATAGTCAATGGATTACATATGCTACTCGACTCGATGAGATTCATATTGACGGTGGTGTGTACTTCCAACTATTAGGAATCATGTGTGAGTCATTCAATATTCACTTCAATGAATACCCACATATATATACAAGTTTCCAAAACTCATGGTACATTGGGTTAAACCATTGGAACTCCAATTCCAATAAACGACATGTGCTACTCTTCTAGGTTATAGGAATTCGATCGTATTCCAAAATCAACGACTGTGAATATTTACTTTATGTCACTTTTAGCATATCTATACATCAATCTAATACGCGTAATGACAATATCATTAATAAGGTATGAAATGAAAAATGTAGTTATTTTATTAATAAATAATAAAATGTACAATTCGGATTAGCACTCCAAGCACCAACTCCATCAGAGGAGGTGCTGGAATATTTCTCTGAGGTGTTGCAGGGGCTGGAGGAATATCATTGTTAGGAGGATGACGCATCAGGGTGCTATCTCCGAGAACTTAGGCATGCGAATCTCCTAGCTCAACGGGGTATAGGGTTCCCCTCAAAGGGTTACCCGACATAAGAATTAACCTCCTCATCAACTGGAGGTTCCCTAGAAGGTTGGCCAACATCTGATATCCTACACATACGAACTCGACCTGCACCCCGAACTCTGGAACGCATAGGTATTTGAAAACAAATGAAAGATATTAAGTGCTAATAGACATAAAATAACCAATCAAGTAAATAAAAAGTCTATATAATATATGAACCTAGGGCTCTGATACCATAGAATGTCACACCAGTCCCCCTAGGTAGGGTAGGGGTGACACATAGACGTGAAACTGACAGAGTTTTCCTTGTAAAACGGACTAAATCCTTCGAATACAAAGGTAAATTCTGATATGAATAATATCATTATATATATATAATCTCTATGATCCATCCCAAAATAATAATCCATGATAATATATATATATATATATATTATATATATATATATATATATATATATATATATATATGCATATCAACATATCAAATGCAGGTTATGTGCCCATATCGAAATAATAATCACACATGGAAGACATATCTAGAACCTTCATCCCAAAAATATAACAAAGACACTCTATTGTTCGCAAAACCTATCTCTAGTGGCAAGAAATGATGAAGAAACAGTAGACGACAAAAATAATGATCCACTAATCTTCTTAACCTGTAAAATTAAAGAAATGAGTAAGCTCACGCTTAATGCAATGGATCACAACTTAGTGCTGTGGATAAATAAATAACAAGGCGGATCAAATAAATCTTTCATCCTATAAATAAATACATAAATCTGTAAACTGATATATAAAATATTTGCTTGAAATCATAAATCTCATTTCTCATAAATCTCATTATGTACAAGAAAACTATGTATAAAAATAAATTACTCATTCATCTATATGGATACTTGTGACAATGAGGCAAAGCTGGCAACATGGGACATCCCTCGCAATAACTGACATCTGGAGCATAACTAGCAACATGAGACCTCATCTCACAGTAAATCATCTGACACGTATAAGTACACAGAGTGCTTCCTAGCATAAAAATCATTTCTAAAATACATACTCATGTATCTCAAAATCATGCAAATTTCTCATATATCACAAACTCATGATTTCAACATAATCAATATCCGATCCATTCTTTTATAATAAAATATAAATTTTCTAAAACTAAACCATTTGATGCATTATCTTGAAAATTCATTTAAGAAAACATATGTAGCTATGTTGTAATACTTTAAAAAAAAAATGAAATGATTGATTAGTAGTGGGGCATAAGTCAAAAAAAAAAAAAAATTGCTTTTGGAAAGATTTTATAAAGAGAGTGGCAGACGTGTGGGACTTAAAAAAAAAAAAACTTCTCTCTCTCTTCTATTTCTTTTCTTCTTCTTTCTTCTCTCACTGCCAATTCTTCAAATCGTCGCCACCGCTTCACCGCCGGCCATCAGCCGCCACGCGCCGGACCGCCTGAAAGCTGCCGCCGTACGCTTTCCAGAGCCGTCGAGATCGAGCCGAGAGGACGTCGGACGCTCCTTCACGCGCCGTCGGAAGATGACGAGTCGTCGCCTTCGTTTCTGCATTTTCCGGCCACCTCCGGGCACTTCTGACCGCCACCTCCGGCGAGTGAACACTTTTCAGGCCGAGATCTTTCCAACGCCGGTGGTCACGTCCCGATCCGACATCGTTTGGGTTGTTTTCCGTTTTATATCTACCGGTAATTCGGGATTTGTACTGGAACTTGAGATCCGACCGTTGGATCGGCGATCCGATCGCATCAGATTGTTGCTCTCGATTATACGAGCATTTTGGTATATTTTTTTCACCGTTGAAAGTTTCTGGTGGTGGGGCCCGCTTTTTAGTTGTGGGGCCCGATCTTCGTTGTGGGGCCTCGTTAAGCGTATCAGCAAGTTCCGAAGCCGTCGCTGTGATCCTTGAGAGGTTCACTGACCATTGGATCTTTCTTTGAGAGATTTGGAGATCGTTGGAGCTCGGTATGTAATATTACCGTTTTGGGGGTGTAAATGATAGAATTGGAAAGTTTTGGATATAATTGTAAATTTGCATAATTAAGAGGGTAAAACTGTAAAACCTGCTAATTAGGGATTAAATAGTAATATTTAAGAATCTTAGGACTATTTGGGCGTATCGGGAAAGTTTATGGGTAAAATCGTAATTTTGGATAAATTGAGGGACCTGATCGTAATTTTATATTTTTCAGATTTTTAGCGAGGATTAAGGGCTTTTGCATGGATAGAGGTAAGTACACTCTGTGGTGATTCTCTTAACATATTGTTTGATGTTTGATGATTGTTGTGAGAGTCGGTATATATAAATATAATGGTATATCATATATATATATGTTCATATTATATATATATATATATATTGTGGAGATATAATATTGAGATATTGAAAGTATGATAATATAAAATCATAATTATTGAGATGAGATTTGTGGATTGGATGTGAGATGTGATTGTGTGGATGATGTGTGTTGTTGTGATATGCTGCCGGGTTTGGTATAATAGTGGTCGGACTTGAGATGAGATGAGATGTTATGATACATCAGATGAGATGAGATGTTATGATACATCAGATGAGATGAGATGTTATGATACATCAGATGAGATGAGATGTGATGATACATCAGATGAGATGATATGGGGGAGTACGGGGGCTTCCTCATTGAGTATATTTCAGACCTCTGTTATACTAGACCCGGAGTAGCAGCCACGTTTGATGGATGTTTGTATTGTTGAGGGATGATTGTTGTGATGACATTATAATATATGCTATTTTCATATATTGTATTATAACATAAATATATATATACATATATATTTATAGATGTTCGATGGAAAATTGACTAAGTAATCGATAGCATGAGAACATAAAATGATGAATACTAATTTGAGATATAAATTGTATATTCATACTATGAATTGAAATATTGAGTATATGTGATATTGAGATAAGTTGATGGATGAAATGAGATGAGATGTGTTGTATTGGATGATGTATGAGATTATTGTTATGCTACCGGATTTAGTATGATAATGGTTGGAGATAGATGTGATGAGACATCAGGTGGTTTGAGATATTGATAAACCTTGGAAGTAGTGATGAGACACTCTTCCATTGGTGGCGAGTTGGTGGTAACCCTTGGGAGTTGTGATGAGATACTCTCCATTGGTTTTGATAGAGAGGGAAACCTTGGGAGTTGTGATGAGGTACTCTCCCATTGGTTTCAATCCATTATTATACCGAATCCGGATAGCAAACCTTGATTGATTGAGATGTGCTGTTGTGAGTATGTTTTGTCTGAGTTAGTTGTTATATATATATTATATATATTTTCATATATATATATTTATATTTATTATATAATCTTATTTTGTTGGTGAGGTCTTGTTGAGAGAATGAGTGCTTACTTGCTGAGCTTTTTAAGCTCATTCCCCTCTTCCCCCAAACATTTCAGGTAGTTCGCTAGAATAGCAGGAGCAGTACCAGATTGGGATCCACGTGCCACAGTTGTATTTTTGGGTTGGTCCAGACATTCGAGTCGTCATTTGCATTTTCTTTGAGTCTTGTGTTGTAAACCATAAAAGTTGTGTATACTTTATGAGTTTGTAATTCGTGATGTATTATTCGTGTGTTTGTATTGGTTGTTTTGGCATATAGAGTGCTCGAGCTGAAGTTGATCGCGGACCTCTTTCTAGGGTTGGGCCCGCCCTAGGGAGGGGGTCGTGACATATGTACTTTGAAAACCATCAATGTTACAAGCTTATCCACAAACCTGGTGAGCTGACTACAGAGAAATGAAACTATACAGTAGGGTCATCCCTGCCAACGATCACCTAAAGAGATAAAAGAATTTACGATAAGGAAAGTAATCCTAACTAGAGTATATGAAAGAATATGCAAGAAACGTAACTTAGTCGCTCTCGTAATCCTAACGAAATTTTGGCAGAGTTCCGTCTATAATACAGACTTCCCTTATACAATTCATATTCATCAAACTTACATTCATATTAGATTCACAATAAACACATATCCACAAAACAAATCAACATTACTAGCCCAAATCTCGGGCCTACAATAACTTCTCGCATATATTTTTACTCTACCATATTCTCCGATTAAATTCGTTATTCACTTCCAACAATAAGGCAATAATTTACATAGTATAAACAACTAATTTAATCACACTATAAAGCTAATTATGTTACGAAACACATAATACTCATAAATCAAAAATAACGAAAAATTACATGAAAATCGAGACTCAGAGGTCCGTTACTACTCGGAATGGTCAGGACATCATGGAGGGAGACTCAGGACATTAGCGGTAACATAATGTCTGGCGTGTGGGATCCATGTGCCGATCATCCAGACCACGCGTGGGCCTCACGTGCCACTACACAAGGCGTGCGTGAGTGCCATGCACCTATTAAAATCCAGATTTTATGGTGGTCGAGCATTTCTCTCCCCCTTCTAGTGTGAATGCCGCTGACCGTTCGTCAATCGAAATTCCGGATCAACGGAAAATTAAGAAATACCACACAAAGTTCCTTACCGAAAAATCTACAAAAATTAGAAATTTCCCGAGATAATACCACCGTCAAAATGATCCTCTTGTTGAGATCTACATTTCCCTCAAAAGATCCGGTCGAGATCAGTTTCGGGTCGGTCGGATCAGGGCAAAACTCTCTTTCTTTTTATTTTCTTTCTCTCTATCGATAATGGTCACTGGAAAATAAGAAAATGATGCAATTTATATTATATATAACATGGCAATTATCATTTGCCTCCCCTCAACTTGTCTCTTATATTATTTTTAATTCCAACTTTTACAAATCAAAT
This sequence comes from Zanthoxylum bungeanum, assembly GCA_019454045.1. Lineage (NCBI taxonomy): Eukaryota > Viridiplantae > Streptophyta > Magnoliopsida > Sapindales > Rutaceae > Zanthoxylum > Zanthoxylum bungeanum. Next base: position 134,334 of record SKCR01026307.1, read on the forward strand.
AATTTAGTCCCCAAATTTCCAACACACCAAAATTAATAAATTAAAATATGGGAATAAATAAATTGAGGTGTTACAATTCTAGAATCACTTAACCACCTTTAAGTGACCTAGAATTATTCATCAGTCATTTCATTGTGGAATTCTATTCTGGTTTTTGTTTTGATTCAAAGAAATACATATACATATATATTTAGAATATATATATATTTGTTGTAAAACATGTGTTGAAGTTGGTTTTGAAATTAAAATTATATTTGGATATTTTTGAAAGTGTATGAGGTTTTTAAAATTAAAAAAAAAATGGAAAATGCCGAGAGTGATGCGTGCAGCCATGCAGCCAGCGCTACATGCAGTGTGTGCTGCATGTAGCGTATGAGCGCTTGGCGTGCACCAAGTGTGCATGATGAGGTTTTATCCCGATTTGATTTTTTTGGACTCCGATTTATCCTTGATTTTTCTCTATACACTCCTAATGAAAGTAGTGTTCCATTAAAATATTAAAAAAATACACCCATGCTCATTTACCACGGGTTAGAACCATTTCCGCTGCGTGGGACACCGATCTGACCCTAGGGGTCCCACATCCGCCCAAACATCTAGAATAAGTAAGATCAAATCATTAGGAATGTAACATCCTCGATCTGGGAGATGTTACCGGCAGGGGATAGACCGTACTAACCCCATATGCCTCTGACTTTCCCATAATATACAATAACAATATTCTTTTTATTAATCAAAATCTTAGACATGAGACCAATGCCCAAACTCATTAACACTACACTGGTCTTAACAATGACTACAAATTATCAAAGACTAATACCGGACTTCTACTTAACTGTGACTTGAATTGATGGACTTCATACCATAGTGACTGCATCATTATCCGTCCTCCCGAGCTCGTCCTTCGAGATTACCTGTAAAATATGGAAACTGAGAGTGATGGGGTTAGATCGTTATACGATCTAAGTGAGTGGATGGTAAAACAATTGAAATACTAATTTAAAATCATTTGATCTAAAACCAAAGTTTCAAAGAAATAACTTATATGAAAACTTTTTTTTATGAAAACTTTACTTGAAATCTCTATAACTTATCCTTTCTGAAAACTGCTTTCTGAAAACTGCTTTTCTGAAAACTACTTTTCTGAAAACTACTTTTCTGAAAACTACTTTTCTGAAAATCTAATGTCTGAGTACTGATCTGTATCTGAAAACCTGGACGTATGAGGGCGTTACGTAACACCTTCGCCCCATACGCCTAACTATAGCCAGCAGTGCAAATCCATGACTTTGGGGCGTTATGTATCGTCGTCCCCCAAAACATGCCACTAATATCTCTGAAACTGGTGGTCTTGGGGCGTTACGTATCACCGTCCCTCTAGCCCTGCTCTAGGATCTGAGGGCGTTACGTATCCTCATCCCCTTAGCCCTGTTCTAGAACTGGGGGTGCAGATCTATGCTACCACTCAAGCTCTGAAACTAGGGTCTAGGGGCGTTACGTATCGTTGTCCCCTAGCCCTGATCTAGGATCTGAGGGCGTTACGTATCGTCGTCCCCTCAGTTATCTACATGTGCACATGTCTTTTTTCGTCAATTCCAAACTGTATCAAGTTGCATACTGGGGTGGATTTTTCCCCATGCCTCGAAAAGCATAAAACATGTTCTGAAAAATATTTCTTTCTCAAATGTAACTTGAATCATTTCTCAAATATGCTAATTAAAACATAGCTGATAATAAAACTGGCTAACGTCCTAAAAGCAGAAAAAGTAAGTCTGAATTCAAAACTTAATAAAACCAGTAGAGAAAAGAGGTCCACTCACTCTTTTGGAATCTGGCTGGCATTGGATCCCTTGTCGAAGGAGATTGCGATTCCTGTGGATAATCTATGATTGGGAACTTAATTAGCATGTAAGTTGTAAGAATGAATATCAGAATTTAACTAAGCTGATTAATGTATCAACATATCTTATCTATAAGGCTTATCGTACTTATATTTTGATATAATGTATTCAGTCGAACTGATACGAGACCTATAAGGCGGCCTCAAGCATGCTAGAAAAGAACAAGGATAGCTGAAAACTGATTCAGGCCATATTTTGAACTAGCGTCGCGACGTAGGTCATGGCACATCGCGACGCGTATGAACCAGGAGCGTGCCCAAATTTTACTCTTTCGCGTCGCGACGCCAAAACCAACCAGCGTCGCAACGCGACGTAGTTTCCAGGTTTTCTGTTTTTCTTCTCCAACTTCAATTCACCCAAATACTCAACCCTAAAATTCCAATACTAAAAACCATTGTTCAATACACCACATTACCCTCAATTCTACATAAACTAAATCATTATCTTATCAAAAATCAATTTCCAATTTATCCCATATAATCCATAAGATTAAACGCATTTCATCACTTTAATACCATTTCATCACTTTAATCTCATATTCTTAACTAACCCAAAATTTAGGGATTTCACTCAATTCCCACACATTTCATGCTACTAAAAGCAATTTCTAATATGCTTATATCATTTATCTATTATTTTCTCATCAAAATCCATAATCCAAATTTTGGGTCAAAGACCCTTACCTCATTTCATTGTTGTTTCCTTCACCCTCCAAGTCTCTCAAGGTTTCCAAGATTTTCTATATTTCTTTTCTTCATCTTATTCTTCTTTTCTTTTCTTCTCTTCTTCTTCTTATTTCCTTTCTTCTTCTTCTTCTTCTTTCCTATCTTTTTCTCTCACGTTTTTTCATTTTTTTTTTGTTTCCAAATTTGTGATTTGCAAATATTTCTCTCTTTATATAGTAGGGTGCCTTAGATATTTGTACGTTTGTGGAAAAGTGTAAAAGTGTGTGGAAAGTTTGAGATTTTTGCATTTGACCCTGAAATCACTATTCATCCGAATTTTTACTTGCATTTGTGACCCATTTCTGATCCGATTTTGGAAATATATTCAACGTGAAAGTTTTAGGTCTCGTTCTCAAATTTCCGATAATATAAAATTCATAGAAATCGGAGTTCGTATGAAAAAGTTACGCCATGAATACTACGGATTGTCCGGAGGGGAACCTTGTACAGTTTCGTACCGGGACTGCGAGGAGTTTACCAATTGTCCCCAAAATCATTCCATGAGTATATTTGAGTCTCAACATAATTTATTTTATGTGCCTTTGTCCCGTATGAAGCAGTACAACTATATACAGTAGTAAAAACTACCGATCGTTACAAGGAGCTGGTTGATGTTAACAATGAGTGTAGATATTCTAAGTTAGATTCTTAATTTCAAAACTTCACTTGATATTTGGAGAACCTTAGATGGGCAATTTGGTTCACAAAAAAAGCCAGGGTTACATATTTGAAAGGTCAATTGATCACTGTTAGAAAACGTTCAATGATAATTATAGAATAATATGATAATATGAAGAGTCTAGTTGATAAATTGAGTTCAACATGATATGTAATTACTGATGATGACTTGGCAAAGCATATAGTCAATGGTCTTGACGATGATTTTAAGTCGGCTGCTGTTTTTATTACTGTAAATTAATCTAGGATGAGTATGAATGAGATATATTCAATGTTACTAGTGCATGAAGGAAGAATGGAGGCAAAACATGATATGTCTAACAAAGAAATTAAAGCAAATTTTAATGCTAATTATGCTCAAGGTAGTTACAAGAATAATAAAGAAGGAAGAGGTTACAATGGAGGTGGTGGTAATTAGAGTTTTAATCAAGGAGAAAGAGGTTCTAGTAATAATGGCAACTGAAATCATGACCACGTTAAAAATTGGAATAATAGCAATAGACATGGTAGAGGAGGTTTAGTCAATACTAAAGAGGAAACAAGTCCCGAAATCCAAACTATATAACTGAGATATGCCAATTTTGTTACAAGCTAGTCAATTAAGTGTAAAAATAGATTCAACTGAGAGTTTGTGTATGGTTCATTGAAACAAAGTGGAAACCAATATCAAGGGAATAAGTTTTCAGGACCAAATCAATATAACAAAGTTGCATACATGGCAACATCGGAAACAGTGGGTGATCAAGGGTGGTATATTGACAACATATAATCGATGAAATCACACACGTAATGCAAGTGCACGTATCACTCAAGTAGTATAAAAATATCGATCCCACGAGGACTTAAATTCTATGTTGTTAATTATTGAAGTTATTTATTTACAAGTATTTAATTGTGGTAAGAATGAATTGTTCGTTAGTTGAAGATGGTTTTGATTTAAATAAATAAATAAAAATACAAAATACAAATAAAAGAAATTAATAATAAAGAAAACATCTAGGGTTGTGAATCCGCCCAATATTACTCTAATGATGAATTGATTCTCCTATACATGTGTAATAAATCAGTTGTTAACCTGGAATACGAAGATATGCAAAAGCCTCTTCCGATGGTCAGATGTAAACACCCAAAGTAACATAATTAACTATATTCCTATATTAATTAAGAAACTTTGAATTCATTAAGTTCAAGTTCCAATTATGGCTAGCCACGCCCGACAGGTATATTCCTATCCTGGAAGGAAATCTCTAAGGTGAGATCGTGAGATATTGAATCTAAAGCTGAAACCTAAAATCTCTTTTCCAAGTTTATTGTAAGTTTACCACATCAATCTTATTGGTGATCAGGCAACAAGAAGCATTAAGATTCAGATTCAATAAACAAGCCAAAGCATCACACATTATACAAAGAAAATCAATTATTAAACTTATGAATATTGTGCTTCATCACTTCCCTAGAATAAAAATAAAATGATGGGGTTAATGGATCCACCTTTAATATTTCAAATATAGAAATCTCACTTTTTTTATAATATAGAAATTTTCAGTGTTACCCGAATAAATAAGTCAAACCAGCCATAAAGGCGGTGTTATTATTTGTCAATAAACCAGCCATATAGGCGGTAATCATATGTCACCTAAAGACCGACCATATAGGCGGTGTCACATTATGTCAAATAAATAAAACCAGCTATGTAAGCGGTATCAACATTAATCCATATTATTAAATTACAATCTCCATATTATAACATAAGTGAGATTAATCTACCTTATCATATTAAAGGTTTCACCCTTCCCCCAGCGGAAATTAACTACAAAACACAAAAGAAATATTAAAACAAACAAACTATTATTACTAAAAATAAAAATACATAATTAAAATATAGAAAATAAACACACAAGATACGATCCTCAAGTTCCTTAATAGAAACGTGAAGGAAAGTATGAAATTTACAAATAAAATGGATTGGCATTTATAGGCAAATAAAAGGCTTCCACTAATTTCTCCACCAGACATGAATCACCTCAATCCAATATCGGAGTAAAAGCTTATGGCAAAAATATAAAAATTATGCAAAGTTGAAATTTTAGAAATTGTACTCCGTTAGCACGCCATTTTAAGTTTCCAACCTCCAAAATTCATATGTCAAGTCTAATTTTTACCCTTCTTTGTTCCACATTTTGTCCTGATTGATTCCATTGAGTTCCGATTTTATTTTATCTGTAAAATAAATAAAAAACATATCAAAACGTTCATAAAACTCGAGAAACTATACACAATATTAAGTAAAATGGACGATAAATATTGATATATTTTCCGCTCATCATACCCCAAATCTAACATTTTGCTAGTCCTTGAGCAAAACAAATAGAAATAAAATGAAATAAACAACTAATACTAAATTAATCTAATCCAGTTTCGTAGGGATCACGGTTGCATTTAGCGAATGCAACAAGCATTTAAACCATAGGTGTCCCTAGTGGACGAGTTATTGTCTCGTGAGAGTTTACAGCGACAATACCCACAAACGTGATCCCTACGAAACTACAGACACGTTAGTAACTAAATAAGTGAAATTCTTATCCAAAATAGTAGTTGTTTTTTCTTTCTAAATTACCAAATAAGTAAATTCTCCTATGCTCTTTACCATTCTCCACACACACAATTAACAAGGTATTAATCAATTCATTGTGCCCATAATATTCACAAGTGTAGTTGAAAAGAGACTAATATTTTTGTCATAAGGTTATGTTTGAGTTCACACCTTTTGGCAATGAAAGTTTATTTATAAACATAAATATTTTTTAAATTGTTTTTTCAAGCTTTACCGTTTTACGCAAACAATCAATCCTTACTGAGGCAAGATGTCCGATTACTAAGTAAAAGCTTTATTAAACTAGTTAAGCTCTACTGTTTGACGCAAACAATCACTACTGGCTAGGCAAGATGTCCAATTACTAAGTAGAAACTTAATTGTTATCTAACTAACTCAAGTCGTACCGTTTGATGTGAATAGTCACTGCTTGCTAGGTAAGACGTCCAGTTACTAAGTAAAACTTGGTCAGTATTTTTTAAAAAAAAATAAGAACACACACTTCACTGCCTTTAGGTGAAAATAGATAACTGAATAATAAAAAAATTTCACTTACAACCCATGTTCATATGTTACCGTGTATGTTGATAATACCTATTAAATGAGCAGATGAAGGTCAAATTTAATCAATATTATGGAGAATTCACAAATTTAAATAATTCAAAAGGAAATAAACAAAAATTAACTTGAACCTAATTAGATTGAGATATGTATCAGGAGCGTGAACTCCTTACACAGCTATCTCAAAACAAAAATTCCACTTGGTTAGTCAAATATTAAACAAAAATAATAAAAAACAACAGACACAAAAAAAACAAAACAAAGAAAATTAAAAACAACTAGTCAACTAAGTAAAAATAACAAAACACAACCTCCAAAAAAATAAAAACAAATTAATCAATTGTCCCCTTCCCCCCAACCTAATTGAGACATTGTCTCTCATGTCATAAAAAGAAGAAGAGTTTAAAAGACATCAATTGGTTAGCGTACAAAAAGAAAACATGCATTGAACAAAACAAAACATGTAGGAAATAACAAGATAGAGCATGCAATAATCACCCCCAAACCTAAATCTAGCATTATCCCCAATATAATACAAAACAAAATAAAGAAAAGGAAGAACACTACCGTGCAAATCGCTCAATTTATTAGACACCATTCCTTGATGGCTCTTATTTTCTTTGGCTTGCTCTACTTTAAGTGCTCCGTCTGTGCTTTTTCCTACAAAAATAACACACAAATTAAAAAAAGTACAACATGTGTACATAAAATGTGAAAATAATAATAAAATTTGCATGGGTTGCCTCCCTGTTAGTGCTAAATTTTACATCTTCAGCCAGACTTGACCGAAGATTATTCTTCAAGGAGGCTTCGGCGAGGTTTTGGACGTCCGAGAGAGGACAATCCATGTGCGTTGCTCTTCCATCGCCTTTTTCCAAATGAAGGTGGCCAAAATGATTTTGTTCGACTCAATGCCCGCGACACCTTCTTAAACTTTGTAACTTCATAAGTCTATGAAAGGAATGACAATAAATCATGAGGTCTCGTATAGTGCTTGACCTTGAATGGCTGTACTATTCTGTCAAACTTTTGGGCGGTGTCCTCAATGTGTACTCCCCAATATTGTGATATTTTCTTTGGTGTCATGAGATTTTTATTCTACTTCCACACTTGCCCTTGCTTCTATCCTGTATCTTGTTCCACCTTTTTCTTCACATATGTACTTTAGCATTTCCTCGTTCAGCTCTTCATCAGACATCTGCGAAATGCATGCTCCACAAGTATCAATTTGAGGATTCAAAGTTTCATCCTCATTTGTTGGTGTGGATGGTATGGGCAGCTCTTCTACTTATTTCTCCCCACATATGCAATCAGTGACCAGAGAATGATCTAGATCAAGTTGAGACTTTGCTTGTTCGAGCTCCTGAAATGATACCTCTGACTCTTGACATTGTTCAGCCTCTGTCTCGATTAAGGTGTCATCGTGGCTCTCGAAGGCTTCTTCAGTGTCAACTGAAAATGCTCCGTGAGGTATGTACCTCTGGTTTTCTATTAATTGTCTCATTTGATCTGTCAGTCTCTGTATAGTTGCTTCTTGACTCTGAAAGATTGCTTCCCGTTTCTGATGGAGTTGGTGCTTGGAGTGTCAATCCAAATTGTACATTTTATTATTTATTAATAAAATAACTACTTTTTTCATTTCATACATTGTTAATGGTATCGTCATTATGCGTATTAGATTGATGTATAGATATGCTAAGAATGACATCGACCTTAGAATAGCTTTGACACTAGGTGTAAACTATTCTTAAAGTAAATATGCATAGTCGTTGGTTTTGGAATACGGTCGAATTCCTATAACCTAGAAGACTAGCACATGTCATATATTGGAATTGGAGTTCCAATGGTTTAACGCGATATACCATGAGTTTTGGAAACTTGTATAGACATGTGGGTATTCGTTGAATTAAATACTGAATGACTCACAGGTAATTCCTAATAGTTGGAAGTACACACCACCGTCAATAGGAATCTCCTCGAATCGAGTAGCATATGTAATCCTTTGACTACATGATAGCATTTATTTTGTGTGAGATCCTTCACACTTAGATGCCATGTATGTCAAAAACTTTTCATGGTCTGGCCTCTAGATGTTCGTTGGGTGTGGACCAATGCACTCATTAATCAAGTGCGATGCAAGATAGGATCTGTCGGCCCGTATGTGTACCATAAGGGGTTTAGGTATCCATGTTAGTAAAGTCATGATTCTTAAATCTTTGGCCAGAGTCGATCACCTAGGGTGGATCACATCAGTTATGAAGAATCGTGGATATGTCGACATGAGATGTGCGTCTCGGAAACTTGAAGGTATATTTTATGTTTCCTAAGCATAACTCGGATAGCCTACGATGGAGGGATTGTTAAACATATGTGATGACCTCGACTTGTATAGTTCGGAAAGGTCGTTCGTGTTCTTCGCGAATTCGGAGGTGGCCGAATTGCTTACATATTAGAGAAGTGTTTAGAGAAGCTTGTGAGGTCTCTAAAATATTTCATTAAGGAGAACTCGAGATTAGATCTTGAAGTGAAGCTTGCTTGCGTTGGAAATCGAGATTGGATCTTGAAGTCGAGCTTGCACACCTTGGAGGTTCTCCGATGATTTCAACAAATGAGGAGTAGATTGGATCTTGCATCAAGATTACTAGGTAATGTTTGATCTTCTCCTAAGCTATGTTTATTTATCTATTAAATGCATGATCACATAGCTTAATGTTGAAATAAGGCTAATAAATTGTGTTAGGATGCTTTGGAAGTATAAACACAATATGCTTGTAATTAGGTCAAAATGTTCATGTTGGATATGAAACAATTAATTAGAGTTTGGAACTATAGATTAAACCTTAGAGCTATGACTACCTTTCTAGATTCACTTGACAACCTTTAGGTGGACTAGAATTGTTCATGAGACATGTCTAATTGGGATTCTAAAATGGTTTGTGTATTGGATTCCAAATTTACGCAAATATGTATTTAGAATAAATTTATGTTTTTGTAAAAATATTTGATATTTTGAAAAACTTGATTTTTATTCTATAATATGCGTTAATGTTGGTTTTGAAATTAAAAATTATTTTGGGTGTTTTTGAAGTATTTAGGGAAGACCGGAAGTTAGCTCACTGGAAAAGTGAGTTGAAACTTTGAAAAGAAAACAAAGAAAAAAAAATTTCTGGCCTGGGCGCTATAGTGCGCGCACACACTGTAGCGCTTGTAACTCATGCGCGTTGCGTCCTTGGCGCGCGATAATTTTATTTTCTCTCGTTCTGGAGTTTCCGAACTCCGATTCAATCTCGAGTTTTTCATATATACTCGTAATGGAATATAATATTTCATTAAATAATTTAAAATTACACCCATACTTGATATCCATGGGTTAGACCCATTTCCGCTGTTCGGGGCACCAATCCGACCCTAGGGGTTCCACAACTGCCCCAACAGTTTCTTGATCATGTCATCCAATCATTCTCCTTGTTTCTTGAGCATGTCCATCAGCCTTTCTTCCACTGATGGTCCTTGATGAAAATTGTAGGTTGATGGTGGATAATATGGATAATATGGCTCAGTGACATATGCAGGTTATGTGTATAAAGGTCCCTGATAAGTCTGCCACCTCGAATTGTAGTTGAACGTGCAATGATAGCTACAGCGGTTACCATCACATACCTCATATCTTATCATTGTGTTCTGAAATGGTTGAGCAAATATTGTGTTATTTCTCTCTAACATCCACTGATAGTTGTTGGGTTGGACAATAGGCCTCAGAAAATCGAAATGCGTCTCTCTAATATGGGGTGTATCTTCACCTCTTCAAACTTGTAATGCTTCCATCACCCAATAAAAATCCATTTTCAACCACCTGAAAATATAAACAAATAAAAATTAAAAGATAAAATAAAAATAAAGAAAATTTGATATAAGTAAAGTCTATAGCTTCAAAATTAATAACGTAAGAAAAATAAGTCCCCAGCAACGGCGCCAAAAACTTGATCGGTAAAATCACACACGTAACGCAAGCGCACGTATCACTCAAGTAGTATAAAAATATCGATCACACGAGGACTTAAATTCTATGTTTTTAATTATTGAAGTTATTTATTTACATGTATCTAATTGTGGTAAGAATGAGTTGTTCGTTGGTTGAAGATGGTTTTGATTAAAATAAATAAATAAAAATACAAAATACAAACAAAGGAAACTAATAATAAAGAAAACATCTAGGGTTGTGAATCTACCCAATATTACTCTAAAGATGAATTGATTCTCCTATACATGTGTAATAAATCAGTTGTTAACCTGGAACAAGAAGATATGCAAAAGCCTCTTCCGATGATCAGATGCAAACACCCAAAGTAACCCAATTAACTATATTTCTATGTTAATTAAGAAATTCCGAATTCATTAAGTTCAAGTTTAAATTGTGGCTACCCACACCCGACAGGTATATTCCTATCTTGGAAGGAAATCTCTGAGGTGAGATCGTGAGCTATTGAATCTAAGGCTGAAACCTAAAATCTATTTTCCAAGTTCATTTTAAGTTTACCACATCAATCTTATTGGTGATCACGCAATAAGAAGCATTAAGATTGAGATTCAATAAACAAGCCAAAGCATCACACGTTATACAAAGAAATTCAATTATTAAACTTATGAATATTGTGCTCCATCACTTCCCTGGAATAAAAATAAAATGTTGGGATTAGCGAATCCACCTTTAATATTTCAAATGTAGAAATCTCATTTTTTTATAATAAAGAAATTGTCAGTGTTACCCAATTAATTAAGTCAAACCAACCATAAAGGTTGTGTTATTATTTATCCATAAACCAGCCATATATGTGGTAATCATCTGTCACCTAAAGACCGACCATATAGGCGGTGTCACATTATGTCAAATAAATAAAATCAGCCATGTAGGCGGTATCAACATTAATCAATATTATTAAAATACAATTTCCATATTATAAGATAAGTGACATTAATCTACCTTATCATATTAAATGTTTCACCCTTCCCCCATCAGAAATTAACTACAAAACATAAAAGAAAGATAAAATAAATAAACTATTATATAAAAATACATAATTAAAATACAGAAAATAAACACACAAGATACAATCTTCAAATTCCTTAATAGAAACCTGAAGGAAAGTATGAAATTACAAATGAAATGGCTTGATATTTATAGGCAAAGAAAAAGCTTCCACCAATTTCTCCACAAAACACTCCACAAAATCCTCCACCAAACACTCCACCAAATACTCCACAAACACTCCACGTGGAGAAATTGACAAATATATATATTACTTTTCTTTTTAAGATTTGATTTTTAACATACTTTGGATTTTCTTCATCAATTTTGGTCTTGAAAAATTCATAATTCGAAAAGCTTATGAACATCAAAGTTGTAGATCTTTGAGTCTTATTTCATTGGAACTTGAATTACATCAATTCGATATTGGAGTAAACAGTTATGGAAAAAATACGAAAATTACGCAAAATTGAAATTTCCGAAATTGTACTCCGTTAAAACGTCATTTCAAGTTTCCAACCTCCAAAATCCATATGTCAAGTCCAGTTTTTACCCTTCTTTGTTTCATATTTCGTCCTGATTGATTTCATTGAATCCCGATTTTATTTTATCTGTAAAATAAATAAAAACACATCAAAACGTTCATAAAACTCGAGAAACTATACAAAATATTAAGTAAAAAGGGTGGTAAATATTGATATATTTCCCGCTCATCAGTAGAGCTACTCACCACCTTAAAAATTACTTCAGCAACATGAATGATGGTAAAGAGTACACAAGTACAGAAAAGTTGCTTATTGGTAATGGTTATGGTATTAAAATTTCACATATTGGCACTATTATCTTGATACACTTACTGATATGTTATATGTGCCATCTATTACTAAAATTCTCCTTAGTGTTTGTAAACTCATTCAAGATAATAATGTCTTTGTTGAATTCTCTCTTAACCTTTGTTTTATCAAGGACAAGATGAAGGGCACTCTGTTTGCTCAAGGGATTGCTGATAAAGGATTTTATAAATTGCTACCAGTTACAAATAAATTGACAGAATATACTCTTACATATTTCTCACATCAACAAGTCACTTCTATGCTATCTTCATTTGCCTCTGAAGATAATAACCAGTCTAACTGTGTTGTTCTAACTTGTACAGAAAATAATAATGTTACACAAGCTCTTATTCTTTCTAGACCTTGCAGTTCTACGAAACTCGATTTCAAATTATTGCATCAGAGACTTGGTCATCTAAGTCCTCATGTCATGAAAACAATCCTTAACTTTGTGATACTTTCTCAAACATTGATAAATATATGTTCTTTGATTTTTGTGACGCATGTCAGTATGGTAAATTGCTTAAACTTCATTTTCCATCTTGCTCAATTAAGACTAAAATGCCTCTAGATTTAGTTTATATTGATATTTGGGGTCTTGCTCATATGGTTTCTATTGAAGGGTATAATTATTTTATCAATTTTGTTGATAACTTTATTAGATACTCTTGGATTTTTCCTCTTATATTCAAGTTTGATGCTTTAAATACCTTCAAATTCTTGAAGAAATAAGGTAGAAAACCAGTTGCAAACCACCATTAAAGTCTTACAGTCAGATTGGGGATGGGAGTTTAGATCATTTGTTAACTTTGTCCAAGAAAAAGGCATACTCTTTAGGCATAGTTGTCCTCATACCCACAACCAAAATGGAGTTGTTGATAGAAAACACAGGCACTTGGTAGAAACTGGACTCACCTTACTTGCACAAGCAACCATGCCATTATATTTTTGGTGGGAAGCCTTTCATTCATCTGTTTTTCTCATTAACATATTACCTACACCAGTCTTGAATAATTTTTCTCCTTATCAGAAACTTTTTCATCACAAACCATATTATTTTTTCCTCAAAACCTTTGGTTGCTCTAGTTTACTAAAACGTTATAACCAACACAAGATAAGCTTTCACACTACAAAATATTTTTTCCTTGGGTACAATCCACTTCACAAATGATATAAGTGTCTCTATCTAAATGGTAACGTTTACATTGCTATGAATATTTCCTTTAATGAACAGAAGTTCCCTTTTTCTATCATTGTTTCCAAAATCTTCACCAACTGAATCTCAAACACCTGATTCTACCTACATCTCTTTTCCTTATTCTTCGGGCCCACATATCTATCAATCTATCAATACTGGTACGAAAACAGGTTCTGCATCACACTCTCCTCAGCTTCCAGATGCGGCTTCTTCAATTGTCCAAGCCTTAAATACTTCTGCTCCTTCTCACTCCTCACCTATGTCAGAAACTCAATCACCAAATGTTATTTCCATACCTCCTGTTGTTGCTTCTCATCCCATGATTACTGGATCCAAATTAGGTATTTTCAAACCCAAAACCTACTTAGCAGTCAGTTCCCTCATTGAACCTGCTAGTGTCAAAGTAGCATTGTCTGATGAAAAATGATACAAGGCTATGGCTAAGTATAAAACCAGGCTTGTAGCTAAAGGGTTCCATCAAACCCATAAATTATATTATTTGGAAACTTTTAGCCCTGTTGTCAAGCCCACAACTATTAGAATTTTTCTTGCCTTAACTGTCATGAAGCATTGGTCTATTAGACAACTTGATATCAACAATGCTTTCTTACACGGGGTTCTCCAAGAGACTGTCTATATGTATCAGCCTGAAGGGTTTCATGATCGCCAGTTTCCTCATCTTGTCTGCAAGTTACAAAAATCTCTTTATGGCCTTAAGCAGGCACCAGTAGCCTGATATCATAGATTAAAGTCTGCCATTGTTCAGTGGGGATTTCATTCATCCAAGGCTGATCTTTATTTATTCATCAGTTTTCATCATGTTTCCATAACTCTACTTCACATTTATGTTGATGATATCCTCATCACTGGATCCCATCATGCGTCTATTAATATTGTTATTCATCAACTCAGTGTCGAATTTTCTCTCAAAGATTTGGGTGATCTTAACTATTTCCTTGGTATTGAGGTTACTCTTTCAGTTGATGGTCTTCACTTGTCTCAAATGAAGTATATTGGTGATCTCCTACAACGTGCAAATATGCTTGATCGCAAATGGGTTCCAACTCTTATGGCTAAGCTAAATCAACTTGTTCGTGACAAGGGTAAACCCTTTGAAAATCCTTTCTTTATAGAAGTTTAGTTGGTGCTCTTCAGTATGTTACGTTAACAAGGCCTAGCATCTCTTTCAGTGTTCTTAAATTGAGTCAGTTCCCACATTTTTTTCATTGGGAAGCTTGTAAACGAGTTATTCGTTATCTCCAAGCCATTGCCTCTCATGGTTTGCAACTTTATCACTCAGGGTCTCTCCAGCTCAATGTTTACTCTGACCCTGACCGAGAAGCTAATTTGGATGATCGAAAATCCGTAGGAGGCTATTGTGTTTATCTTGGCCACAATCTTGTTTCATGGTCTGCAAAGAAGCAGCAGGTCGTTTCATGTTCCACTGCTGAATCAGAGTATCAAGCCATTACTTTAGCTACTTCTGAACTGCTCCAGATCACTTATTTACTTAAGGAAACTGAAGCTTTGTTAGTTACTGTGATAACAGAAGTGCAGAAGCTCTTGCCTCCAATGTTGTGTTTCATGCTTGAACTAAGCATATTGAGTTAGATCACCACTCCATTCGTGATCATATGGCTCGCAAGGAATTGCTTCTTCAACATATTCATAGTGTTGTCCAGTTTGCTGATATATTCACAAAACCCCTTGGTCATGACCAATTTCTTTTCCTTCGCAGCAAACTCAATGTCCTTCCTCGGCCATGAGTTTGAGGGGATGTAAAGAAATATGCTGCTCTAACTAATGAACATCTACATAGTTATTGTGCTACGGTGAACAGAGGATTATAGCCTTAAAATTAATTAGTTATGTTTGTTATGCTGATGTGGCATTATTAGCCAATAGATTTATAGAGTGAGTTAGTTAGTTACAAGTTTACTCTGTCAAGTATAAAAAAGACGTGCTTTCATTTGTACAATTTTTCCTTGAGGTAAATCAAGAAGAAATTTTTCTTCAGCTCAAGGTTTTCCTTCTCATGAAACTTTCTCAGTTCCCAAAAACATTGTTCTTTGTTGATACAAATTTAACTCCTAATACCGTTGTTGTCAAGAAATGATAGACGAAGATAAGGGAATAAACCAACTTGATACCAATACTTTACTAGCTCCTTGGTCTGTAAAACAGATATTACAGTAAAATACTAGTGCTTTCACAATTGATTGGCAGAACTTTGCATTACATGTACTTGACTGGCATTGTCTAATGTCTAAGTAGGTCGAAGGAACACCCCAATAGGTAATAAAGAAGAAGCCGCAACCCGCATGTAAGAGAACATCACTCCTGTATCCAGTTTCCTTGTTTGGGACCTTACTGCTGCTGTGCTTGAGTGGTTTCAGTCTCTTTCTCATCTCCCTTGACTTCCTCATCAACAGATGTGGGTATTCCTTGCGATGTTGCCATGGACATGACCTCTCCTGGGGCTGGGTGATCAAACTTGCAAGTTGCGCCATAATTGCATGTGCCAGTTTTCATATAATATGGACAATGAACAGAACCCTGTCAGTGTTCCACTCGTATCAGTGCACTGTCCTTGTAGCATATATATTATGTACATAAATTCAGGACATGGTTAAAATGAGAACAATAAGTTGCACTTGCCTGACCAATAACATCAAGCACTTGCCATTCAGGCAAAATTTGTTAATAAACAGGAAACTTAAAAGGCAAGAGCATAAGAATTAACTGCTCGTTTATAATGTGATTTTCAAGACCCCAACAAGCAAAGCCAACAGAGAAAAATAACTCCACTGTTCTCACTCTCGCTAAATAAGAAAATATATATGGATGATACAAACAATAAACAAATGAGGTCAGAATCTGAATATAACAAAATGGAAATTCTTTTGGCAAGAGAAGTTTTTTACTTCTTTCTAAAGTATAACAAGTTAATGCAGTCTGATATCAGACATAATTAACAAAATAGGCTTCCATTTAAGAATAGATAGTGAAAGTCAGAAGATGGTATTTTTCTTTATTTGCCTCAAGTCCAAACCTACAATAGCGTATACTCTAAATATAATGATTTTAATGATAAAGAAGATAGATCGCACATTAAGGCTAACAACACTACTTTATTAACACAAAGATTGAATTTTGTTTTTCCACCACCTCAAACTGATCCCACTTTTTTGAGGAAGAATGTTCAACATGCAATACCTGAATTATTGGATGAGAAAGGACCTCAATATGCTATTACCTGAATTACAGGATGGAATAAGAAAATTCATACCTCTCTCCTAGGCAGTCCTGCAAGAGTGAGCTTAACAGTCTCTTGATAAGGTGGCTTTGCTGCTGACCTGTCAATAGGATGGTGAAACTTGCAATTTTCCCCAAACTTACATACCCCAGTCTTCATATAGTACTACATTAACAGAATACAGTATCTATTAAGAGTCAGTTAACAGAATACAGTATCTATTAAGAGTCAGTAGGGAAATGTTGATTCCTGAATAAAACATGTCTTGAAAAAGCACACGCTGATCTTTACGCATAAATGAAAAAAGTGAAACTACTCAAAAAGGATTCAACATCTTGAATGTCAGTTTTTAAACATATGGCAACAGAAACTACAATATGTATCCACAAATGTAAGTGAAATAAAATTATTATGCTAGAATATCTATTAAGAAATTTTGCAACTCAGACAATATCAGATTAGACTAATACGCACATCACATTCCATTTGTCCTGGCCGTTGAGGGTAGATAGTAGGGTTAACTCCAAGCTGAAAAAGGCAAATAAACAAAGAGCATCAGTGTTTAAATATAGTTCTTTCTATGACTGAACCAGCTATAAATGCAAATGTATAGAATTACTGTTGGCCGAGCTAATCTGGGGTCAATAGTTTGAAATATTGAGGCAGCGGGACTTACAACACCAATGCTCAGACTAGCCGCTGGGGAAGTTATAAGAGGATGGCCTATTGCAGCAGCTGGAGGATTGATTGCTGCGCATTTTTAGCATTGAGAATTTTGAAACACAAGCTTTGAGATTGATATTTCAGTAACTAAAACTATGTATCCAATTTTTTGCACATACCACTCCTGTCAGGATGATTGTAGCGACAAGTTGAACCATATTTGCAGCTGATACACAAAAGGTAAATAGAATTTAAGCATCTTTTGTCATTCCCTCTTTATTTTCTTTCCTTTTTTTTTTAAAAGTAATTAAGTAATAATAATTAAAAAATCAACATGAATAGCAATATGTTTACCTCCCAGTTTTCAAGTAGAATGGACAATCCGATTCACCCTGATAACATCAAGACAAAAATTTTCACGAGATGTCCCATTCAACATATTAGTTAATAAAACAAACATAGAAAAGAAAAGAAAATAGTTAACCAGCAGTATTATTAATGGCGAGAGGCGCACTAAGGTGATGAGAGACTGAATACAAGGTGCGAGGCGAGATGCGAGAAGCACACGCCTCACAGACATGAGGCGTAAAAATAAAACAATTAAATAATATGAATTTACAATGGTAAAATGTAATAAATAAAAATAGCATTTTGATACTTAGTCTAATATCCTATTCATTTTACTTGTCCAATTCATTAGACTAAGACATCACAAAAAATGTAGAGTTAGAATCATATTTTATTAGAATTTCAAAATAAATGTTTCCAAATGTAATTATTGGAGCACTACAATCTTAACTTTTATGTTAGCTCCCAATCTAAAGGTCACTATATTATATCATTGTAATTAATTTTTTCAAGAATCACTTTTATTGCTAATTTAATAATATTGTACAAATATATTTTTTAAAGAATCACTTTTATTGCTAATTTAATAATATTGTAAAAATGTGTTGTGAAACACACACTAGCCAAAATATTATCTTTACACACTGCTCAAAATACTATCTTTAATTAAAATAATAAATTAATTACTTTTTAGTTCTATGACATGTTCAATTCTTTTCCATTCTAAGCAAAGAAGCAAGCCACATGTCAAATTCAAAGTTTAAAACTTTACAAAAGCTGACACCTAACTAAAGTCGGGCTATTTCCCACCAAAATCTCATCTCTCTCTTAATCTCACACTATCTTCTCACACATAACTATATAAAAAAAAAAAAAAAAAATCTCAACACTATTCCTATTCTTTCTCAAGTTCAAAGTTCGTCTTTCTTCTTTACAAAATCAAAAAATGCCATTTATTCTGTCTAAAATGGCATCAACGCAGCCTCGCTTCCTCGCCGCTGGCATCAACGCAGCCTCGCTTCCTCGCCGCCTTTGTTGCCTCGGATCGCCTCACCGCGCCTCGTCGACATTGCCTCGCTCAGTGTCAGGAGGCGTTTGGCCAAACCCCTCAGGCGCCTCTCGCCTCGAGGCGCGCTCAAGTCAGTCTCTAACAACACCTTTAACCAGAACTAAATAAAATTTGCTCTTTGCGTTGACAGGGTAGCTTAGCTCGACCTCGATACTTCGCCAAAAATGGTAAAATAATTATTATCTTTAAAAATAACCAATATTTACTATGATATTTACTTATTAGTTATAATTTATTATTTATAATTTATTTATGATAAGAATTATATATGGAGATGACTCTTTGGAGGATGACACTTCATACTCACATTTCATACTATTGGAATTAGGAAAACAATAATTCGCATAATTAGTATTTATGACTCAATATTTTCTTTTCTAATATATTGTACTCTTATTGCTATATAAAGCTATGTCTTTTAAAAGCTTTATCAAGTAAATACAAATCTATTTTTCTCTACATGATATCAGTAGGTTGATCCTAAGGTCTCTTTTTTTTCGGCAATTCTGCCGCCACTGCCACTGCCGACGTTATTGTTATGGCGCGCGTCCAACGACACCTCCGGCATTCTCCGACTCCTTGTCAGCCACTAGTCTCAATTATGTCGTGGGTTTCCTCCTTTACCGTATCTATCTCACTATTTTTCCCAAAATACCCTCGGAACCCTAGATTTACCCACCACCACTTCCGTAACTTTTTCCACAAACCACCGCCACCATTGCCCTCAGAGATCGCAGATCTACCATAGCTGAGCACCGCTCTGCTGCAGCACGTCCCACGAGCCGTCATCTCCCCTGCTCATATGAGCCACGCGCCACCATCTCCCCTGCGCGTGTGAGCCGCACACCGCAGCATTCCTCCAGCCCCTGATTTCGTGCTCTGCTCGGATTTTTCCGAGATATTATCTATGGATCGCCCGCCGGACGACGACACTCGCCCCCGAGCTCTGATCTTGCCTAAATCAGGTGTCTTCGTCCCAACTCTTTCTGGTTCTCCTGTTATTACAACTGATAAGTTACTTGGTTCTATAAATTATGTTTCTTGATCGGCTTCAGTTGAATTATGATTTATGGGGCAAGGGTGTGACAATCATATGACCTCCAGTGAGGATTCTATACCTGAGACTGAGCGCCGATCTTGGAGGAAGCTTGATGCTCAATTATGTAATCTCTTATGGAAGTTCATTGATTCTAAACTTCTTGTCATGTTTCGATCTTATAAGACTTGCCACAAGTTATGGAGTAAAGCTACCGTTTTGTATACTAATGATATACAAAGATTTTACAATGTTGTGTTCAATATGTTTCACTTGAATTAGCGTGATCTAGATATGTCTGAGTATATTGGTCGAATTGAATCATTGAAAGAGGAGTTCAATTCTATCTTGCCAATTACCACTACTATTACTGAATAGGAACGCCAGCGCAAACAATTCTTTATGGTGTTAAATTTGATTGGGATCCGAAATGAGCTTCAGCCCGTTCGTGATCAGATTTTGGCCAGTGCTACTAACCCCTCTCTGGAAAAAGTTTTTGCTCGACTTCTTCGAGTCTCTTCCACTTCCGTCATTGACTCTGAATCCCACTCCGCAAAGCCTTCTATCTCATCAGCACATGACAGTTTCACGGGCAGTCGTGCAGGACCAGAGTACGGGATGGATGATTGGTACAGGACGTGAGTCACAAGGCCTTTATCACCTTTCACGGTCACTACCTTCCGTTGCTTGCACTTCTGATTCTGCCTAAGTCGTTCATTGTCGGTTGGGTCACCCCAGTCTGTCCAAGCTCCAGAAGCTAGTTTTGCATCTTTCTGCTTTATCTTTCTTTAATTGTGAGTCGTGTCAACTTGGAAAACAGACTCGTACTAAGTTTCCCAAGCGTGTCAATAATCGGACTGCATCCCTATCTGAATTAGTTCATTCTGATGTTTGGGATCCCTGTCGTGTCAACTTGTTTTGGGATTTCGCTATTTTGTTACGTTTATTGATGATCTTTCTCGAAACACTTGGCTATTCTTACATAAAGATCGTTCTGAGTTATTTTCGACTTTTAAAGCCTTTTGTGCTGAGATTCAAACTCAATTTGGTGTTCCTATACAAATATTACGTAGTGATAATGCTCGGGAATATTTTTCTACCCCGTTCAAAGACTTTATGTCCTCCCTCAGTACTGTTCATGAGTTCTCGTGTGCTCACACACCCCAACAGAATGGTGTCGCTGAACGTAAAAACCGACATCTCATCGACTCGGCCCGTACCCTTTTACTCCACAGCCATCTGCCCCTTCGTTTATAGGGGATGTTGTTCTCACAGCTTGCTATTTACTCAATTGTATGCCTTCCTCTGTTTTGCAAAATCAACTTCCCCACTCCATTCTATTTCCCACTCAACCTCTCCATCATTTACCCCTTCGCATATTCGGTTGTGTTTGCTTTGTCTATAACCCGACACCGGGCCGGGATAAACTGGGTGCTACGTCTACCAAATGTATCTTATTGGGTTACTCTCGACTTCAGAAAGGGTACCGTTGTTATTCTCCAGCTATTGACCGTTACATCATTTCCGCTGACATCACCTTCTTTGAGTCATCCCCATTTTTCTCTCCAGATACACCGACCATTCCACTCCCTCCTGAGGTTCTTCCCGTTCCATTCTATACTCCTCCATCAGAGGTTGTTCCATCACCTCGTCCTCTTCAGGTCTACCAACGTCGTCCTCGCCCTCCACCTCCCGCCGGGCCCAACCCCTGTAGTGGCTAACTCACACTCTACTCTAGTTCCTACCCCTACTGTGGACCTGCCTGCCCTACATGGTCCTATTGCCATTAGCAAAGATATTCGTTCGACTCGCAATCCTCATCCCATATACACATTTTTGAGTTATCATCGTTTATCTGCTTCATATTATGTTTTTGTTTCCACCTTGTCTTCTGTTTCTATTCCTAAGAAGCTCAGTGAGGCACTATCCCACCCCGGGTGGAAGCAAGTGATGGTTGATGAAATGGACGCCCTACACTCTAGTGGCACATGAGATTTGATTCCTTTACCGCCCAGCAAAACTGTAGTTGGCTGTCGGTGGGTTTATACAGTGAAGGTTAGTCTTGATGGGAACATTGATCGTCTTAAGGCTCGTCTGGTTGCTAAGGGCTATACACAGATATTTGTTCTGGACTATGGTGATACTTTTTCTCCCGTGGCCAAGATTGCCTTTGTCCGATTGTTTCTCTCTATGGCTGCTATGCGTCATTGGCCCCTTTATCAGTTGCACATCAATAATGCCTTTTTCCATGGTGATCTTCAGAAGGAAGTCTATATGGAGCAACTATCTGGTTTTATTGCTCAGGGGGAGTATGGTTTGGTATGTGGGCTTCGCCGTTCTCTTTATGGTTTAAAACTAGGGGTGGCAAAACGAATAAACGAATCAAATTCGTGACGAATACTAAACGAATCGAATCAAAATATACTAAATTCGAATTTGATTCGTTTATTAAACGAATCATGATATTAGGATTCGGATTCGATTCGTTTAATAAACGAATATTCGTATTCGATTCGTTTATTCGTTTATACAAATTAAATGAATCGAATCGAATTTTGTATTCGTTTAATAAACGAATATTCGTATTCGATTCGTTTATTCATTTACACAAAATTAAACGAATATTCGTTTATTCGTTTTATAAACGAATATTCGTATTCGTATTCGATTCGATTATTCATTTAATCAAACTCAACTAATATAAATACAAAATTATCAGCTTAATAATAATTAAATCCATTACAAATTTCAAATTATAAATCCTTTACATAATAATAATTAAAATCTTCAAAGAATACAAACATTTTATCATTATCATCAAGAAAAATGAATTTATAAAAAAAATAAAATTATATTATTGTGTTAATTTTTTTAAAAGCATTTTTGAAAATAGAGTTTAGAAAAAAATTTCATTCAAAAGACAGACACATAAGCATTCATTCATTCAAAAGGAGAAAAATCAAGAAATACACTCAATCCCAATTTGAAATTACCATCAAATTTTATTCATTCATCCACAATTGTTCGCAACCATCACTATGACACACAAAAATAATCAACATTAACAAGGTATACAAATAGAAAATCATTCACGCAATCTTGTAGACATTATAATGTGACTACTTATATAATAAACACATATCAAAATCATTCTTAAATTTCAACTCTTAACTAAATGGAGAATACTACAAATCGGACTCTAATCATCACATTGTATCAGCTAAATGTCAATAAAAAACAAACAAATCCCATAAGAAATCATAAATCTTGAGATCGTGCGAAGCGGAAAGAGTGAGACGCAAGACGAGTTGAGACTTGAGAGAGGGTTGAGAGTGAGAGGCGGTTGAGTTGAGAGATGGCTGAAATAAATTTTAGGTGAAGTTGAGAAAGAGGTGAGGCAATTTCAGAGAGGGGCTGAGAGTGAGAGGCAGCTACAAAGGTTTAGTTGAGTTATATAGTTACTTTTTAGGTTATAAGTAGTTAATTACTTAACTAACCTTCTTGTTAAATATTTTTGATCAAAAATTTTAAGGGTAAATTTGTAATATAATTAAACGGATAATAATCGAATTCGATTCGGATTTGATTCGTTTATGATTCGTTTAATAAACGAATTATAAACGAATTGATAAGCTCAAATTCGGATTCGATTCGTTTATTAAAAGAATCGAATCGAATTAACCCATTTATTAAACGAATCCATATTTCCAAACCCATATTCGCTTTAAAGCGAATCGAATCGAACGAATAAACGAATTCTGACCCAAATTGCCACCCCTATTTAAAACAGTCTCCTCGTGCTTGGTTTGGGAGGTTCAATGTCATGCTTACAGATTTTGGTATGACTCGTAGTGAAGCTCATTGTAGGCACTGCATTTTTGCATATAAGTCCCGTATGGAGACACTACCTCTTTGATTGAGAAAGCCGCGAGAAACGGACGTTGGAAGGGTAAAGTTGGAAATTAGCATTTGGTCGGATTTAACTCGCTTGTTTCGTTTCAGGTTCGCTTGTTGGACCTCTATTTTAAAACACACCAAACCCATTAAATAATTAAAACATTTAAAATATATGTCACAAATTAAACTTAAATTAAATTAAATTAAAACACATTCACAAATTAAAGCTAATTAAATTAAAATCAAATTAAAGTAATCACTTCCCAATTTAATTAAATCACTCCCCTAATTTAAGAAATTCCCACCCAAATTATAATTATTCCTTGCCTTTAATAAAATAAATCCTCATTTAATTGATTTTGTTCCCTTTTAAAAACCCATGTACAACCCTAATAACCCAAACCCTAACCTGCTACTATAAAAAAAGACATCATCTCTAACCTCTCTCTCCCGACGAAAAGACACTGTAAAATACAAAAAAAGAAAACCCTAAGCATCTCTCCATCTAACACACGGCTCTCTCTCTGATGGCCTTCTGTCATCTCTCTCTGCCTCTCTCAACCCTCTCTCCTCCTCTGATTCACTTTCACACGGCAATTCACCAAATAAAAATACAAACCCTAATCCCTTAGCAGCTCTCTCCCTGGCCGGCTCCTCTCACTGATTCACGGTACCAACAAAACACAACAAAGAAAAAACCTAAACAACCTCCAAAACCATACACACAACAACCTACCATTACCGTAACATGGCTCTCACGTAAACGCCACTGCTCACTAACAGAACCCTCACGCACCTCACAAAATGTAAACCCTAAAGCCCTCCTTCTTCCCTAACATTCACGGCACCTACACTAAAAAACGCACTAAACACTCTCTCTCAAGTCAACCACTCACGCAGCCCCTTCACAAAGATGAAACCCTAATGCTTCTTCTTTCTTCACGTCCCTCACTCTTACCTTCTCTCCATGACATAAACAATAAAACCCTAGCAAACAAAGCCACGTGAAGACCCCTGTCCATCGAGTGAATGAACAATAAACAGCCACTGCCTGAACAAAAACGCACACCTAGCCAACTCACAACAAGGCCATAAACAAACAAAAAGTAAACCTTAACCCTACTCGGCATCAACAAGAGCACACCGACACCTAGCATCAACTCCCACTGACAATACACACTGACCAAACTAAAGCCACACGCTCAAGAAGTCCACTCACGGCAAACCGATTGCTCAAGCACACACCAGCCAAAAGTCACACACGGCAAACACAAAGCCAGTGAGCAGCCTTGGACGAGTGGAACCAGTGATCAATGTAGACAAAGCCAGCAACGAGCTGCCCCAAAGTGCCGCAAAACAGCCTCACACACAGCCCCTCAATTCACACCCAAACCAAGCCTAAAACACTCACTGCACTGCACCAAACTGCCGTACATTACAGCCCCTGACCTGATCAGTTTTGCCGCACCTTTAGCCCTCCAAACAGTCCAGAAAACACCTAAAAACTGCACCAAAAAACTGCACAAAGTCCCCCCTAAAACCCCTTAAAACCGCAAGCCAATTCGCCTTCAAAATCACCCAAAACAGTCCCCTAAGCGACCAAAACAGTGACCTGAAACGCAGCGACCAAACAACAGCGAAACGGAGTAGAAACAGCAGCCCGAGCAGCAAAACAGCGAGGGAAGACATTGAGTTGGTGAACTAAAAGAGTTGCGGATCATTCACCCTTCCAACTAACTTGTAACGCCCTTTCGTGAGACGACAAAAGAGGTTAGACCTGAGGGCACCTCTTATTTATTATCTTTTGTTTATTTCATTTATTTTAAAAATATTATTGCATGAGAGTCGTTTGAGGCATGATGTGATTGTTGGATGAGCGGGATCTGTGTTCCCTTTTGTGGTATATCGGATGGAAACCCGGACGTAAATTCTATAGCCGATTCCGAATGGACGGTAGTATGGTCTGCACTCGGGATACAATGCCACGTACCACTTAAGATACACGTATCTCGTCTCATCCAAATTTGTATTTGAGCATGTTATAGTCTTTAGGTTATTTGTTTATTATTTAAAGCATGGTTTAATTTAGTTTGTTATTTATTTGTTAAAGCATGTTTAGGTTGTTCATTATGCATGTTCTTAGTTTATGATGCGTTTGGGTAATGATTTATACATGTTGATTCAATGGTTCAATATGCTTGTTGTGTTACATTGCGTGGAATTATTTGGATGAAAGCATGTTAGATCTAAGTACCCTTGAGCATGAATGTTGAATAGATTCGGTTAGTTTATTGCACAAATTATATCATCACAAGTGACATAAGTAAAGGACCATTCCGAACCCAACGGTTTGAGGTCTTCCCTTTCGAGGGGTGAGTGCGGCCTTAAATCTTTGTCCCGGTTCACACCGGGTGGCGACTCCATGTTATATCTCCGATTTAGTTCCCCCACGGACTATTCTGTACTCCCAACAGCGTCGTCAACATCTGTGTCCTACACTCATCACTCTGTTTTCTACCGCCATTCCAATGGCACATGCATCTACTTAGTAATTTATGTGGATGATATCGTCATCACTGGAAGTGATCAAGAGGATATTTGGGAGCTAAAAACACACATATTTAATCATTTCCAGACTAAAGATTTGGGACGACTCAAGTACTTTCTTGGCATAGAGGTAGAACAATCTAACTCTGGGGTAGCTATTTCCCAGAGAGAGTATGCATTGGATATTCTTCAGGAGACTGGTATGTTAGATTGCAGACCGGTGGACACACTTATGGATCCCAATGTTAAACTCCTACCAAAAGAGGGGGAGCTGTTGGAGAATCCTGAAGAGTATAGGAAGCTAATCGGAGAACCACTGGATGATCTTGGACAATACAGGAGATTAGTTGGGAAGCTAAACTACCTTACAATCACGGATATTTCTTTTGTTGTAAGTGTGGTTAGTCAATTTCTACAAACCCCTTGCCAGAGTCATTGGGATGTTGTTATACACATTCTTAGATATGTTAAAAGAGCACTAGGCCAAGGTCTACTATATGAAGATAAGGGACATACTCAGGTTATTGGTTATTCAGATGCAGATTGGGCGGGTTCTCCGTTAGATAAACGCTCTATTACATGTTATTGTGTTCCGATTGGAGGTAATCTCATATCCTGGAAGAGTAAGAAGCAAGTTGTTGTTGCCAGGTCTAGTTTAGAGGCAGAATATAGTGCTATGACCTTAGCAACATGCGAGATGGTATGGTTGAAACAGTTACTGCAAGAATTAAAGTTCGGAGGAGGAGCACAAATGAACTAATCTGTGACAACCAGACAGCATTACATATCGCCTCCAATCTTGTGTTTCACGAAAGGACCAAACACATAGAAGTGAATTGTCAATTTATCAGAGAAAACAAGATGTATTGCTACTAGTTTTGCCAACTCAGATGGTCAATTAGCAGATTTCCTTACTAAGTCTCTTCAAGGTCTTCATATTGATTTCATCTGCAACAAGCTCGGTGCATATAACATGTATGCTCCAGCTTAAGGGGGAGTGTTGGAGTTAGGAAAACAATAATTAGTATAATTAGTATTTATGACTCAATATTTTCTTTCCTAATATATTGTACTCTTATAGCTATATAAAGCTCTGTCTTGTAAAGTCTTTATCAAGTAAATACAAATCTATTCTTCTCTACACATACCATTAGACACAAATGATAGCCTATTTAGAGATTAGCAGTCATTTTATTTCATGAACCTGTTTTATTATATTTTATATTGTTTAGTTTTGATAGACGCTCTGTGTATTAGTTTATATGAATTTGTTGTGAATGATTTATTTTGATACTTTTAGTTTTTTTCATGTTCAGATGGAGGTTGTCGCCTCGACGCTGCCCGCCTCACCTCCCTCAAGGGACCGCCTTACACCACATACCAAGTTTTCGAACCTTGGACATGACCTTCACATTCAAAAACCACCACCACAAAATTAACAATAAAAACAGCATAGACACAACTTATCATGATTTGATTAATTAATAATAAGGATTTGATCCTAGAACACTTCATCGAACTGGCTCTCATACTATGTTACATTTCTTGACCTAAAAGTTAAGATATTAAGGGTGAACCCGACAGCAACATTTCAGCTCTAACAAACCATACAAGCAAAATAATCGAGGGGAAATGCATTTAATAAATACAAATGATATACAAAATTATGTTGAAGGAATTCTTTGTCTGGGCAATAACTAACTAAAACATTACCGGTCTTATGGGAAGTCCTTTGGAGTTATGTAACAATGCCGGGATGTGTGGAACAAGAGAAGTGGCCCGATTAAAAAGTCCAGTTGTTCCATCAGTGTTAATTACTGATTGATTCTGCTCACCAATGCCATTTGCTTGTCCGGCTGATGGTATTTGGATATCTTTTGGATGATGGAATTTGCAAGTTGTACCAAATTTACAAGTTCCATTCTTCAGATAGAACTGTTAATAAATTATAGGATACAGGAAGATCAAATTAACCACGGAAGTATATAATATTGCTCTCTGAAGAAATAGAAGTAAGAACCTTACAGCACACGGGGGCTCATAAGGCCTATTTGGTAAGGCAGAAACATCAACATTCCCTGAAGCGCTCTGAAACCAGAGGTCCAGAGTAAAGCATCATATTGTTGTTTAAAAAAGAAAAAATAAAAAATAAAAAAATAAAAATAAAAAGAAGAAAAAAATCACTGTAAAAGTGAATTTATTTGGTAAATGCTATGAAATCACCTACCGAAGTAATTACATTATCTTTTGGATGATTAAACTTGCACTTGAAACCAAACTTGCACCTTTGAGTTTTTAGGAAGTACTGCATCGCATATTAAATAAAAATGAAAGAATTACAACTTCAAGATCTCATGAAAGCATACAATACAAGAACAACAGTTAAAATCATGCTTACAGGACAATCAGGCTCTCCTGGTCTCTCAGGGAGTGATTCAGTGCTTGTGAGAATTGGAACCTAAACAAATGAGAAACAAAATATTGTGTCATGACAATGGAAAATTTGTTTCCATGATTGAAAAAATAAATGCAAGTGTAACGTAGAGAAACCAAGATTGGTATATAAATACTGACTCATTACAATATCTATGCCACAACGAAGTATATTTATGTTGAAATCTGAAAAGAATTGGATCTGATCAGATTCCTTATTTTCACTACTAGAAACTTGGGTTCATTCTATTTTACTCATATAATAACTACCAAGAAAGAATACATCCTAAATACCAATGACAGTAGACTTAATAACATTAACATGACTATTTTCCCAATCTCGAGGGTAGAAACGAGTTACAAGCAGAAATGGATTTCAAGAACTCGCAACAAGATCCATGAAAACTTGACTAAATTTCAGAATTAATGATTTTGACTAGAAGTACAGATGGCAAACATAAAACTTAGTGAACATCCTTTTATCCAGGCCTTGCAATGTGGCAGCTATTTCATCACCTAACAGCACATTAGGCAAGCATACAAGCTATGACTGTTGTTAAAATACATAGGAGGCACTGTAAAAGGCCATGGCAAGTTAGAGTTTTTAAAGAGATATACTACAGAAGTTATTACAGTGAAAAAGCTACTCATCGTGATAGAAATACGTCTTCAAATGATGATATAGCATTTATATAAATAGTGGTAATAATATCTATATACTCAGCAGTATAAAGCATAGTTATATAAATCATAATATAAAACTTTGGAGGCTATAGTATAAAATAATAAAGTTTATTTGCATGGTGTAATAAGATATTTCATAAAAAATAGTAATATAGATATCACCTCTTTCCAATCTGGGATTCCACCTTCTGGAACCCAAATAGGATGGTCAAACTTGCAGGTATCTCCAAATTTACATGTTCTTGATTTCATATAGTGGGCACAATCCTTCTCTCCTGGCCTCTGTGGATATACAGGTAGATTGCTTGCACTCTCGACTCTAGGGCGCTTGGCTAAAAAATTGGTAGAGTACCAAGCTTCACTTTGCCCAATTGTGGTATGGGTATCGAAAACAGACGGATGATAGAGCGCTATAGTATATAATAGAGAAAATTTATACAAGAAAACAGGAAACATTGTATGTTAAAATATAAGTAAAACCTGTAAAATAATTTTTAATTAGGAATGTCAATGTACATTAACTAAGAAAGGATACTGGGGGAAAAATAGTGGTATAGAAACCATTTACAGAAAGTATGGACAGATTAATATATATTAGTACGGTAGTACCTAGATAGACTCAATCGAATGGTTCATTGGATAAGCAAATGATTCAGATGTTTTATACTTTTAACGTAAACTTAGGAGTGAGATGACTTCAATAATCAATATATTAGAAACTACTAATATAAGTATTCCAACCAAGTGATAATTATACTCTTTTAGGCTAAAGGCTTGAGAACTTTAGTGAATTGTCAGATTGATGCCAGTGCAAGCAAGTGAATTGGGTGCTCAAACAATGTTTATAGAAGCTGAGAATTAGGCACTTGGCAAGCCAAATCCAATGCTAACTCACCTACCTTCTAAAGCAAAATATCAAATTTCTCAAATCTAGTTGGACAGCTTCAACAATCCGACACATATTAATTAATGTCGGTTTCTTTGAAAGTAATAAAATAGTAGTTACTAAAGGCTCCGATTGTATTATCTTTTCGGTAGCTTTAGGTTAGCAGAAGCTTAGCTTTGACAACACAGCAGATAACAAAGACAGCAGCTATATACTGAAAAATAACAAATAATAACCTTTACTTGGGAGCTAGTAAATGTGGTGTTTACCAAAACATGATATAATTTGTCTGGTGATCAGTCATAGAAATGCAGAAGAGTGAAAAAAAAAAAGAACCTTCGGAGGGTCGTTTGAGGGCAGTAGTGAGGTGGTCGGTGGGGTCGACACCGGGGGGGCAAGGTTGCTGAGATGAGAAATAGGGCGAGGCGGCGGAGTACCTCAAAGAGTACTTGGAGTGATCAGGGTCGTAACGAAGAGCTGAGTCTGATAAAAGGTAAGGGTCTGCCAATGAACGTGATGTGTAGATGCTGGAGAGAGCAGCAGCTAATGCCGACGATGATTTAGGGGTCCCACCTCCTCCTGCTCCATAGCTGGAGCTATAGCCGTATAGATGATTCGCCATCAGCTAATTCCACTTCCAAACCCTAGAAGGAAGAAATGAATGCTATAAAATCAATAGTAGTTAGTATACTTGCTGCTACTAACTAACTAATTCAGTCCCCACGCAATAATAGTAAATGACCGATTCACCCCTAAACATTTTTATGTGGTGATATGATACTCCTCTCTCTCTCTCTCTCTCTCCGTCTGTTAGTCATACACACCCGTGAGTCTGACTCTGTCAATCAAGGTGTCGTTGTAATGGACAGTCAGTAATTCTTCGCTTCAATTGCTTCTCATTAATCCTTCTGTTCTGTTCTTGTTGAATCAATTATTGATCAACAAATATTTGTATTGTAACAACAACACACAAATGCAGGAGATGACCATCAAGGATATGGTTAGTTATTAATTCTCTCTCTCTTTCTCTTTTCCGTTTCCTTTCAAATCATTTTTTTAATTAAAAATAAAATCTGATTAGAAGATTCTCTTGTTAGCTAATTAATCCGTCTCTGGAGTTGGATATCAAGTACTTTACTTTGGCCTTCCCAACCGTGATTACCATTGAAAGCGCTCAAGCTATTCTCTTTTCTCTGTTTTTAATTTTATCATCATCTATTCTGTCAAGACCATAACTTATATCGGTGCCTTCATTCTTTGTGTGTAATTTTGTATTTTTATCCTGTTATTTTAGGTATAATGCAGCTATTAAGCGTGCAACTATAACTCCAGTCCAGGTACACATCTCCTAAATTGAAAATTTCTGCCAACTGGTTAAGGAGCTTATAATTTGATGCTGTTTGTTATTGATAAAGTTGCTAATAATTTTGTCTGCTGAATGACAGATGAAGCACGGGTTAAGGAGCTCAACTTGAAAAGAATATGGAAGAGTCCAAATGGAACAATTAGGAACATTTTAGATGGTCAGTAAAATTACTTTCCATGATCATCATTTTGTCGCCTGCTATTTTCTCACTACTTTAATAAAAAGCAATTGGCTTCCCTTTCTCCATCAGGCACTGTTTTTAGAGAACCAACAATCTGGAAAAAACTTCCCCAGGCTGCTCTCAGGTTTGTAATGATTTTTTTTATATTCTTGTTCATTGACACAATTATATAGGAAAAATTACCTAACAGCAACATCAAAGTGTCATTCTTTTCAGCTTGGACAAAGCCAATCTGCATTGGGACTTGGGAGGCATGCTTTTGCTGACAGTACCAAGCAACCGATACAGTTATACGAGGACCTGGCAAACTTCAATTAGTATTTGGTAATTTTCCTATAGCCAGTAAAGAGCTTCTATCTGAGATATATTAGTTTTATGTCAGGACACTTTCATAATTGCTGCTCACAAACCTATATTGTTTCTTTTTCCTTTTTTGTTCTCCAGATACATTTTTCAGTGCTTGCTTATCTAATTATCTCATTTAGTCAATTGCTGTGTTTGCAGTAACAGATGGACACAATGAGAAGACAGAGTGGGAGCTCTATAGTTTTACTGGTACCGAAGGCGTGGCTTTATCCATGTATAACACCGATGAAGGGATAGGAAAATGTAGTTGTTGATGGGGATTTCTGCAACTAAGGTATTTGAACAGTTCAGCAAGGGCAGAGAGAGAATTTCCCATTTTTTGGAGGATCAGATGTTCAGATGTATCAGTCAGTTCTCGTACAGTCAGAGAGTCTGAACACTTACTTCTCGGAACCAGCCGACCAGAGGACACAGCATGACACAGATTTCAGAGATCGACAACATCAGAGTCGAGGCTGACCACAATAGGCTGACGGCTCCTTTTGTTCTTATCTTACCTCAGGGAACAGGCAGATAATTTCGGATATGTCGGGTCAGGACGGGAACAGTTTGGGAAGATCTGCAGATCGTTTGGCCGACCTACTGAGCATCGAGATGTGATTGGGGTATTTCGGACTTTTCCCTGTGACACATATCTCCGCTTGAGATCTTTCCAGGCTAGCATCATTATTATTGCGTGTGGCAGTGGTGAAGACAGGGTGATGCGACAGGCCGTCAGACGGCAGATTTGCTTTCGGCGACGACAGTCTTGGGGCAGAGAGCCCGTCAATCAATCGAAAGATCACGTGGGTGATGTTGTTGAGGCATGGTAACAGTGTTGTAACTCTTGAGTATATAAAGGAGAGTTAGTTTCATTTGTTAGGGGATAACGAAAATTGTAAAAAAAAAAGAAATCATACTTGTAAGAAAAGAAAACAGCTCGGTTCGGCCTGGTTCCACTTTAAAAACAGGTCGGTCGAGATTGGTTTGATAATAAAAACAATCCCCCACTTTGTGCCCGTGGACGTAGGTTGGACTTGCTCCGCCGAACCACGTTAAATACTCTTTGTCGATCTTTGTGTTTATTTTTTACCTTTTGCCACATTTGCTTTTGGTCTCTCATAACCAAACAAATTCAAGGTTGAAGGAGGATTGTCTCGGGAGAGTTGTCTCCAAACTGCCCCTGGGACGAAAATCACCCGTCAACAGTTGGCGCCGTCTGTGGGGAAAGAACAAAAAGCAACTCACGTGGTGAGACGATGGCGGAAGGTGAAAGCCATGGGTCGTTAGAGAGTTCCGTAGCAGAGTGGTTTGGGAAAGCGAAGGAAAGAGAAAGGGAATGGGAAGAAGATGATCAGAACGGAAAGAGAAAAGAAGAATGAAGGTCGACGACAGAGGGAGGTAGTGCTCAAGGATCGGTCAAAGAACTAGCCGGTAAGGGCACGAGAACGGCATCCATCAGGGCCCCCCTCATCCAGCGCGGTCCGAAAATTTATGAATCAAGTTCAGACCAGAAGGATCTGAAGAAGCTCGGACTGCAAGACAAGAACCAGAAAATGATTGTAAAAGTCTCTCTTAAAATGACCCGCAAAGAGTTGTAAGAAGTGTTAAGAAACTTGTCTATTTTACTTGTTTATTAATCGAATGCGAAAGTTATTTTCAATATTCTTGGGATGTGCTCGATGCGAAGGGGCGATCGGTAGTTAGGAAGGGCACCAAGCCTGTGGCACGCCAATCACGGGTGTCATTATCAAACCCCCAGGTGGAAGTGTTCTGACCCGACTCCTTTCACCTTTGAGGATCCAGAACCATCAAGGGATGGAGTGAATGTGGGAAAAGCGTGAACCCCTCGCGGCACGCCAATCCCGGGTGTCATTATCAAACCCCGAGGCCGGAGCGTTACTACCTCATGACTCGCATCTTTGAGGAGTAGCTCGGGTAAACCGGACCCAAAGAGATTTTTCCCCTACGAAGTTGGCTGGTGAGTCCCGTTGAGAACCACCGGAGCACATGGCATGGGGACGGCCAAAGGGCCTCTATGACCATTGTGGTCTCGGGTAAACCGGACCCAGAGAGGTTTTTTCCCCTACGAGTCGGCTGGTGAGTCCTGTTGAGAACCACCTAAGGGACGGCACACACAGAGTGTCTTCTTCCCACGTAGGGTATCTGTCTAACCGCCTCGGATCAGGAGAAGCGTGGCAAGAGGAGGTTTATGCCCTCATAGCGCATGCAGGCTCCAGAGCCGCCCAGCATGAAGAGGTTTCCGCCCTCAGGGTATCGGCCGCTCACCGATCCGTAGCCCGGCTAGCCGGGATGCTGAATTGTAAGGTTCAGGATTGTGTTTTGGAGGCACCATGCAGGACGCTGCCTCAGGGAACCCGAGTTGTTATTCTTTACAGTTTTGTGTGGAGTATGTGCTAAGTCACCTCCATTTTGTTAACTTTATCTTGTTCCATTTTTGTTTTTCGTCGATACCTGGCAAGGGGATGCCTGCGCCGGGATCCGCAGAGCCTCAGAGGTTGAAAATCTTCCCTCGTGTAAGTCTCGGACGTTCCACCAGCTCGGGGTTGGATTCGTTCCACCGAGTCTGCTTTGTTCCACCAACTCGAGGCTGGATTCGTTCGGTCGAGTCTGTTATGTTCCACCAGCTCGAGGCTAGATTCGTTCCGCCGAGTCTGTTATGTTCCACCAGCTCGGGGCTGGATTCGTTCCGCCGATGCTTTGTTCCACATGCTCGGGGCTGGATTCATTCCGCTGATGCTTTGTTCCACATGCTCGAGGCTGGATTCATTCCTCTGATGCTTCATTCCAACTGCTCGGGGCTGGATTCGTTTCGCTGATGCTTTATTCCACCTACTCGGGGTCGGGTTACGTCCCACCGAGCTCATGTCGTTGGCATGGGGACATAGCATTCCCCCATGGCCGGATCCTTGTTGGACTGGGGAGGTAACATTCCCCTAGAGCTAAGTGTTTCTTCAACTCGGGGTCGGGTTACGTCCCACCGAGCTCGTATCATCGGCATGGGGACAGAGCATTCCCACATGGCCAGATCCTTGTTGGACTGGGGTGGTAACATTCCCTCAGAACCAAGTGTTTCTTCCATTTGGGGTCGGGTTACATCCCACCGAGTTCATATCACCGACTCGGGGATGGAGCGTTCCTCTCTATGTCGGATTCGAATTGGTCGGGATCAAGGTTTCTCACCACATTCAGATTCAGAAGGGCAAGTTAAGCAAGTTACGTGCAGAAAAATAAGCTAAGTATGGAAAACAATAACAGAGACATACAAAATATATTACGTAGAAAAATTTACGATTGTTATTACAAAAAATGGAGAGTATATTGTTTAAAGTTTACATAAGGCCCCCTTCGGGTTACCCTTATTAATCAGCCCGCACATGGGCAGTTGTTTCTTCTTGGACAGGTCTGTATGGCTGGATGTCAGGTACGAGCTCGGCATGAGGCACCTCGGTTTCAGCTTGGGAGGCAAGAGGGGCTTCAATTTCGGCCTCAGACACTTCAGGGGCAGGGGCAGGAGCCTCAGGCTGGACCTCCTCAGGGACCGGGGACATGGGCACGGTAGATAAAGGCTCAGGGTCCTGGATTTCCTCCGAATGATGGGGAAGTAGCTCGCGAAATTCCTCCTCCGAAAGTTTCCATTTGCAGAACCGGATAGCTGCGTGGATGGGTCTCATGTCTATGTCAGGCATCACCATCGGAATAATTTGGGAGCAGTCACTAACCCCATCAAGCCTGATTTTCTCCTGCTCGTCCTCCAACAGGGTTTATTTCTTCTTCAGCTCTTCACAAGCCCGATCTCTCTCGTCAGTCATTGTTTTCAGCTTGGATTCAGAACTTGACACCCCCACCTCAGGCGTTTGTTTTCCCCATCGGCGGCCTCCATTTTATTCTTGGCAAGGGTTGAGGCATTGCGGAAGGACTCCTTCAGGGAGATGGCATCGGCCGCGGTCTGCTCAATAATTTTGATTGCCTCCTCCTTCTTGGCCAGCTCGGCCTCCCGTTCCGTGATTAGGGCTTGAAGCCTCTGTACTTGGCCCCCCTCGGACAAGAGACTCAGGAGCAAGTCCTTGTTCCGGCCTAGCACATAGTTAGACTGCAGGAAGGAAAAGAAATTAGAAATCAATGAGTAAAAATGAAGAGCGAAAGAAGGGAAACATGTTTACCTCAGCAATCTGGGTGCAGAGCCCGGTAATCACGTCCTCTGGAGAGATGTCCTCGTATTCTGGGATCTTCTCAAGGGGCACTGCTTCAGCCAGCTGATTGATTTCACACTTCCGATTTTTCTAGTTCCCGACACCAACTCGTACACTCGTTGGAACCGAGAACTAGAGGACATATGTTGATGGGGATTTCTGCAACTAAGGTATTTGAACAGTTCAGCAAGGGCAGAGAGGGAATTTCCCATTTTTTGGAGGTTCAGATGTTCATATGTATCAGTCAGTTCTCGGACAGTCAGAGAGTCTGAACACTTACTTCTCGGAACCAGCCGGCCAGAGGACACAGCATGACACATATTTCAGAGACCGACAACATCAGAGCCGAGGCCAACCATAATAGGCCGACGACTCATTTTGTTCTTATCTTACCTCATGGAACAGGCAGATAAGCTCGGATATGTCGGGTCAGGACGGGAACAGTTTGGGAAGATCGGAAGATCGTTTGGCCGACCTACTGAGCATCGAGATGTGATTGGGGTATTTCAGACTTTTCCTTGTGACACATATCTCCGCTTGAGATATTTCCAGGCTGGCATCATAATTATTGCGTGTGGCAGTGGTGAAGACATGGCGATGCGACAGGCCGTCAGACGCCAGGTTTGCTTTCGGCGACGACAGTCTTGGGGCAGAGAGCCCGTCAATCAATCGGAAGAGCACGTGGGTGATGTTGTTGAGGCATGGTAACAGTGTTGTAACTCTTGAGTATATAAAGGAGAGTTAGTTTCATTTGTTATAGGATAAAGAAAATTGTAAAAAAAAAAAAAGAAATCATACTTGTAAGAAAGGAACACAGCTCGGTTCGGCCTGGTTCTACTTTAAAAACAGGTCGGTTGAGATTGGTTTGATAATAAAAAAAATCCCCCACTTTGTGCCCTTGGACGTAGGTTGGATTTGCTCCGCCGAACCACGTTAAATACTCTTTGTCGATCTTTGTGTTTATTTTTTTATCTTTTTCCACATTTGATTTTGGTCCCCCATAACCAAACAAATTCAAGGTTGAAGGAGGATTGTCTCGGGAGAGTTGTCTCCAAACTGCCCCTTGGACGAAAATCACCCGTCAACAGTAGTTTTTCATCTTTCTTCTTTGTTTTCTTACTTAGAGACCAATTGTCATGCAGCTAGAATCTGAATATTACCATCCTGCTTTTTGAATTGGAAAACAGTTTGTGGGTGCTTTTGGTGAGGCATCAATG
Source organism: Zanthoxylum bungeanum (assembly GCA_019454045.1). Classification (NCBI taxonomy): domain Eukaryota; kingdom Viridiplantae; phylum Streptophyta; class Magnoliopsida; order Sapindales; family Rutaceae; genus Zanthoxylum; species Zanthoxylum bungeanum. The sequence goes on from SKCR01026307.1 coordinate 171,991, forward strand.
AACACTTCTTACCAGAAAAAATGGTCACTCTATCTTTGCACAAAAAATACCGTTCTTAAAAATTATGATGGAAGTTGTGTATACATTTAACTGCTCTGGCTTTTTTCTTACATAATATCTTCTTTTTCCTTTCTCTAAGACCATTATGGTCCCTCATATGATCGGTTGTATTGGTCGGAGAGTGGACATTTGTTGTGCACAGAACTCTGAAGAGCTGCTCATTTCATCTGTTATGCATCTTTTCTTGCTTTTGCTATGTGGAAACCGTATTCCTTTTGTCAAGCTCAAGTATTGACACTTTCTTCTCACTTTCTGAAGATTCAAGGACATATTTCAGGAACTGTACAGAGCTCAATGGAAATCCAAGTGTGAGGCAGCAGAGATATGGTGAGATACATTTATGCCCAAGAATGATGGTTGATTATGCAGATTAAGTGACTCATCAATGACTTATATAGCTCCATTTTAGGTATGAACATCGCCTAATTGATGATATGGTTGCTTATGCTCTAAAGAGTGAAGGAGGTTATGTATGGGCGTGCAAAAATATGATGGGGACGTGCAGAGTGATTTCTTAGCCCAAGGTTTGTGTCAGTTTGTGATATTGACCAGTGTAGACATGTGTCAATGCATTTCTTGTTTTAACTCTCATGAGCAGTGAATTGAAAAAGTTGATTTTTCTGGAAGGGCAGTTGCCAGTGTTTTGAATTTAATTCTTTCAAATCATCTGCCTCTTTTTTATTACATTAAATAAAAAAATCATACAGGACGATCGATCAGGGTCGGTGTTGTGTCTGTCAGGCCTGCAGGAATTGTAGAGGTCGATCTTGTAGCACTACCATGAGCAAGCGATCTCTCCATAAGTGTCCGCAAGTGAGCCATTTCCCGATCGTTCTCCTCCTTTTTCATTCACCAGCCGGCTTGAGTCAATTTCAACTACTCCCTCAAGACAATGACCTCCTATGAGGAGTCGGACGATCGACAAGTAGCCGCTGCCACCTTCCGACGAGTGTCTGTAGACACAGCATTTTTACACATAGCCCGGTGATGAGTCTCTTATGGGAAAACACCTGAAGATTTGGGAAAGTTATCAGGTTTAATGTTGGAAGGGAAAGAAACCCCAGAAAATCTGAAATAACAACCAAAGTTCTGGCCATAGATCATCTATGTATGGCCGGACATACTCCAAGTCTGGCCGGACATGCGTCGGGTTTCCAGTTTTCCAGAAGGATTCGATTTCTTTCCTTCTTAGTTAATTTCCATAAAAGCTTACTTTCATTGTTAACCAAACCCTAAATACCATAAAAAGGGGATCAAGACACAGAGAAAAAAGGGAGACTTTTCTTAGAACGTGGAAAACCAAAAGAAAAAACATTAATAATATTTCCCTCCAGCAACAACCCTAAGTCTTTCAGAGATATTCTCGGAGCCGAATCGCACTTGAGGTACGACCCGAAGGCCCATAAAACTTTTTGGTGACGTCACATATCCAATCGGACATACCCCATATCCAGTCAGACATGCATTTGTCATACAGAAAGTCTGCCCACATGAATGGCTACAGTCGACCTCGAATTCCTGGTGGTATATAAGATGGAAACCCAGACGTAGATTCCATAATCAAATTCGAATGGACGTTAGTATGGTTTATATTTGGGATACAACTCCACGTACCACTTAGAAGTAGTTACGCGTGTATTCTTCATTGGGTTTTTTAATATTATTTTTTTTATTCTGTGATTATTTTATTGCTTTAGTTTTGTTATTATTTTGCCATGTATGATCTTGTGCTCTATGATTGCTGGATTTACGTGAGCTATGCCTCCAGTGGTGCATTGCCATATTCTGCATTTCTGTCTCACGCAGTATCTCCAGTTGGACTTTAGCAAGTCAGGTCGGATATCAATAAATATTCAACCAGACTTTAATTGCATAAAAAATTTTATCCGGCCTAGCTTCTAAGAAGCTTGTCCGGAAGGATATGTTTAATCTGTATTTTATTATTGCTTTGATAATTTCTGGATATCTTATAATTCTCTAAATTATGGCACTGTGTGTTATATAAGTTGCTCATGTGTGTGATTGCATTATAAGACATGTGGACCCTCATTTGAGTCTGGATATTATACTGGCATCAGTAATGGACCATTTCAAACCCAAACGGGTTTAAGGTCGGACCATGCGAGGGGTGTGGTGCGGTTTTAAATCATTCTCACTGTCTTTTACTGGGTGGCGACTCTTTTATTCTCCAGTTAGTGCCCCGTGGGCTGATTCGTACTCTCTATGAGTTACGAGCTCAATAGTATCATGGTCGCTGATATCATAGGTATAGCGGTAAACCATGCTTCGCTCTAGATTGTCAAGTACGACTTTGTAAGATGTGATGTTGGATTGTGGTTGAAAATGATGAAAATGAATATTTTTTTTACGTGGTTATTGAAGAAAAATGAATAAAAAAGAATGAATAAATAGAAGATGAGGGGGATGGGTATGTGGTATTTTTGAAGACTTTTTAAAGCCGATGCTAAATGGCATACATTTACCGTCACAACTAATATTTGACGTTAAATCTAACAATATTTAGCGTCAAAAATTTGGTAACGACGCTAAATTACTATGTTTTGAGTGTCGAGGTTAGGTATCGATGCTAAATATTGTAAAATTTAGCGTCAAATATAGTGAGCGACGTATAAAATATTGACATTTAGCATCGCTATTAATATTCGACGCTAAATGTTGATGATTCTTCATATCTAGCGTCGAAAATTAGGTAGCGATGTTAGATGTCAAAATTTATTGTGTCGAAAACTCGTTGGCGACGCTAAATATTATAATTTTAGCATCGTTGCTTCGTGTGACGCAATATGTTAATTTAGTGTCGTAAGGTTGTGGCGACGATTTTTTCGGCGATACTAAAACTTTGGACGCTAAAAATTCTATTTCTTGTAGTGATTTCTTCGAATACATTCAAATGTTTCAAGACTGAACTACCATTTGTCATGTTCAATCTGAACAACTTCTTAATAAGATGCACCTTGTTATTTGCAGATGGCTTTTCGTATATACTCGACAACACTATCATCAAACCAACCATAGTCTTTTCCTTCACTATACTATATCCAACTACAATTCCATATTTAACCACAGTCCCAGGTTCAACCCTGTTGCAGACGACGATAATGGTGTCCTCATTTCTTTATTTTTATCCCATTCAGCTATTAATTCAACATGACTCTGATACCAGTTGTTAGAAATCTAAGTTAAAGCAATGATTTAACCTAGATTCCTAACAAATAAATCATTCCGAGGTTATTTTTTTCAATCTTTTGTGACTAGGTTCTTTTTAGTGTTGTGATTGAAAAAGTGTGGTAAAGTATTTTATTGGTGGGTAAAAACTAAAAACTTTAACTTTTGTAAAACTAAATTATTAAAAGAAACTATGATCAGTATTTGTAATTTTTAACAGTAATTATACACTGAAAAAATATGTTTTGACTCTAATATAATTTTACCATCTTACTACAATGCGAAATTGATGAACACTAAAAAGTGTACATTTATTAAAAGAAAAATTAATCATTTTACATTTGTAGTTTCATTAATCCCCTTAATTTAGCACATTTGTGAAACAACAATTAAATTTATGTTTTATATATTTTTAATATGATTTTTATTTATTGTATAGGTAAAATACTGCTTTGGAAGCTCAACATGGAAAATGGCTATGAAATATGAATTCCAGGACCCAGAAATCATAAAAGAGCATGACAAATTCAAATCAGACTTGGAAAACATTCACCATATCGAAATTGGCAACAAAATGAGCTTATAATGTATTAAGTCATACATGTATCATCATCATCATCATCATCATCATCATCATCATCATCATCATCAAATAAATAATAATATGTAATTGCTTTCCTCCGAAAGGTGGAAAGTAATTGCAAGCAGCTTGCAAATAGCTATTATATAAATATAGTGCTCGACACCTCATTTATGCAGTAAAATTTGCACAGTTCTCTCTTGAGACTTTATGGGATGAACTTTTTGTGTTTATTTTTTTTATAATTTATTTTTCTTTTATTAATAAAATTATGAGTGTTTTATTTATATTTTTTACTGGTAATTTGTACTATTCCGAGATAAAGGGTGAAGCTGGTGGTATGAAAATATATGTGATTTTTATTTATATTATATTTTATAAATTGTGATAATTTCCCAAATAAAATTCGTATTATTTCTAGTTTATTGAGGACTTTTGACTAGCTGTAGACAGTCCCCGATTGACACATATAATACTTGAATCTCATAAATAAGAAAGAGTGAACTATTTAAAATTTTGAATTAATTATAGACAATACGGTTTCGCATATATGACTAGTTTTATATATTCGACATAATTGAGTACATAACTGTACTTGTTATAGACAAATGTTTTCACCATCTTTATGACTAATTTTATATATTTTGGCATATTTAGTAATTTAACATGACTAATTGTCGACAGAACGAATTACATGTGTTGATATAATTAATACCTGATAATTATGAAATAAATTGATTGAGAAATAATTATAATTTGTATTTTATAAAAAGTAAAATTTATTTATATTTGAAATATCAAGAGTTGATCCTTTAAACCTAGTATTTTATTTTATTATTTTTATTTTATTAGTTGAATTATTATTTTATCCTATTAAATTTATTCCTTGTGGATCGACTCTGGACTTACTGGGTTATTTTATTACTTCGACACTCTTATACTTGAGTAATAAAAAATCATTTTGTGAGTGTGTCAAGTTTTTGGCGCCGTTGTTGATGAATAAAATTTAATAGACAAAATTATAATGTAACATTATTGTATTTTTTTTCATTTTTGTGTTGTTTTGTGCCTTTTAAAAGAAAACTTTTATATTTTTTTTGTTGTTTTGTGTATTTTTTGTTAAATTATAGTCTCGTGAATCTGACTTTAAAATATCATATTTGCCAATTTATAAGAAAATTAAATGAAAAGTATATCATCGACCCATAAGGGCGTTCAAGTCGTTACTAGACATAAAATCAGAGGAAACTGTGAGCCACAATCACAACTACATTTCAATTTACTATTTTATTTTTTTATTATTTTAAGGTATAACCTTTTTTTTTAGTAGTAATGTTGTAAATTCAATTGTCAATATCACACGAATGAGGTGATGTCTTCTAAACTCTACTTCTTTTTATTCAGATATTGAGGAACATGTCTCAATTTAGTTGGGAGGAGGAATTGTTGACTAAAATGTTTTTATTTTTTATTTTTTTTTAAAAAAATATTTTATTTTATGTGTAAAAAAACAAAAAAATATTTTTGTTTTTATGTTATTTCTAAACAAATTATTTTTGTTCATTTTCTTTTAAATTATTTAAATTTGTGAATTCACCCTAAAATTGTTTAAATTTGATTTTCATATGCTCATTTGACAAGTATTATCAACATACATGATAACATATGATCATGGGTTGTAAGTGAAAATTTTGTAATATTCAATTATCTAGTTTGTTGATGGCAGCACCTAAAAGCAATGGAATTTGTGTTTTTATTTCGAAAATAAATAAAAATAAACAAACCAAGCTTGTACTTAGTAATCGAGCATCTTGCCTCAGCAAACAATGATTATTCACGGAAAACGGTAGAATTTGAGATAAAAAAAAGAAAAAAAAAGTGTGAATAAGTTCGATTTCGAAGCCTCTCTCACTCGAGCAATTAAGTCTGTATAAGTGTTTTAACACTTTGTGCCCTAAGGCCAACTATTCTGGGAGTCATTGGCCCAAATCTTATTAAATGAGTTAATGGGAGTTTAAGAAAATCATACACTTTTTTTTTTGTCATTTGGGATCGAACAATTAAGTCTGTAGGAGTGTCTTAACACCTAGTGTCTTAAAGCCAACTGGTTTGAGAGTCACTAACACAAAGCTTGTTACAAGGGTTGAAGATTTATTATTAAAATATATATATATATATATATAAACTGTCATTGCCAAAAAGATGTAAATTCTTATATAACTTTAGGACACAAATATTACTTTTTTTTAACATGACCTATGAATATTGTGGGCACAATAAATTGATTGGTACTTTGTCTCACGTGTGTATGGTAAAATTGTAAAATGTACATGAAGATTTACAAATTGATAATTTAGAAAAAAAATTATTAAATTGAATACGCTTGAATTATTAGAAACTAGTAATAAGTTGATTGAGGGTGTGATGAACACTAAAAAGTGCACATTTATTAAAAGAAGAATTAATTAGTTTGCACTTGTAGTTTTATTAATCTCATTAATTTAACAAATTTACGAAATAACAATTAAATTTATGTTATATATATTTTATTGTAATTTTTATTTATTGTGTAGGTAAAATAATATTTTGGAAGCTCAGCAGGAAAAATGGATATGAAATATGAACTTCAGGACTTAGAAATCCTAAAAGAGCATGACAGCTAGATTCAAATTGGACTTGGAAAACCTTCACCGTGTTTAGATTGGCAACAAAATGAGTTTATAATGTATTAAGTCACACAAGTAAAAAAAAAAAGACAAAAGAATAGAAAACAAAAAAAAAATAAAAAAAAAATTACAATTACTTTCCACCTTGTGTGATGAGCTATTGTGTGTATTTTTTATTTTGTAATTTATTTTTATTTTATTAATAAAATTATGCGTGTTTTTATTTATATTTTGTTCTGCTAATTTGTATCATATTGAGGTAAATGGTGAAACTAGTGGTATGAAAATATATGTGATTTTTATTTATATTATATTTTATAAATTGTGATAATTTCCCAAAAAAATTCATATTCTTTCGAGTGTATTGATGACTCTTGACTAGCTGTAGACAGTCTCTTATTGACACATATAATACTTGAATCTCATAAATAAGAAAGAGTGAACTATTAAAAATTTTGAATTAATTATAGACAATACGGTTTCGCCTATATGACTAGTTTTATATATTCGGCATAATTGAGTACATAAATGTACTTGTTATAGACAAATGTTTTCACCATCTTTATGACTAATTTTATATATTTTGGCATATTTAGTAAATTAACATGACTAATTGTCGACAGAACGAATTACATGTGTTGATATAATTAATACCTGATAATTATGAAATAAATTGATTGAGAAATAATTATAATTTGTATTTTATAAAAAGTAAAATTTATTTATATTTGAAATATCAAGAGTTGATCCTTTAAACCTAGTATTTTATTTTATTATTTTTATTTTATTAGTTGAATTATTATTTTATCTTATTAAATTTATTTCATGTGGATCGATCCCGGACTTACCAGGTTATTTTATTACTTCAACACCTTTATATTTGGGAGTAAAAAATTATTTTGTGAGTGTATAAGAAATAAAACTAAGAATTGCAAGTTATCTGTATATGGCATGATCACTTTGCACTTGCACACCTTTTTTTTTAATGTAAATCACTTGAGAGTCGCTTGCATTTGTTAATTCTTATGCAAAAACAACTAAAATCTTTGGTACATTTCGCCTTTCAACTGAGAGTTAAAGATAAAATAAAATAAAATATGTTAATGGTGGGTTTTCGGCCGCCAAGAAGTCAGAATCCAAGGAAGGGTAAAGTGAGTTTTACACTTAACCAGATAAAGTCCAAGATCCTCATGAGGATGAGGGGTTAGGCAGAAGGGCCTGAGCCCGAGGTGTAGAGAGGAAACCTGAGGCAGAACTAGAGGATTGGTTGGGAAGCCGACCGACCTGATAAGAAAGTATCAGATTCGACAGCACTAGAGTATTTGTGAAGATTGACCCAAGGTGGTCAGGTGCGGCCCAACATCAGACTCTCAGAGCAGCCTCTGATCATTCAGAGCCTCGTGTCAGCCTCATAAATTAGGATCGACTCAGCAGATGTAGGTCGGGGTTGCAACATTGTGCTCTTAGATGGGCGACGTAAGCCTGAGCCTTAGTTTAAGCTTCCCAAGGTATGATATGAGAGAAGTGGGCCGTCATCTTACGTTCTGACACACGCTACCGCGTGAGTGGGTGATATACAGGTTGGCATTTGGGGCAGCGTGCGTAGCAGCTCCCCAAAAGAAGGCGCATTAATGAGTTTCATGTGACAATGAGTGGTTGTGTTAGGCGGCGTAGCTACTACTTATAGAGTATCTGGGGAAAAGAACCTAGGCATTAATAGCTTAGCAACGTGGCTGACGTCACAAAGTTATAACAGTAGAATTTAACCTAGTATATAAAGGGGTTGAGAACTCATTGTAAAAAGGTTGGCTAATTTGTTTCTTCACTTGTAAAAGTGAGCAAAAAGCTTATTGAAAGCAAGAGCTAATAAGAGGTCGGTCATGGGTGTAAGCAAGAGATAGAGGTCGGTCTGACCCGAGGTCCTAATAAAAACTTCATTTTCTTTGTGTCCTTGGACGTAGGTTGGATCCATTCAACCGAACCACGTTGAACTCTATGTTTTCTTATTTTTTGCTAAATTTGCATTTGGTCCCCAAACCAAACAAATTCACAGTTGATGGATGATTGTTCGAGGATTGGTTTTCCAAATTACCCCTGGAATGAAAATCAACCATCAATAGTTGGCGCCGTTTGTGGGGAACAGTACAAGAAGCAGCAAACACGTTGAGACGATGGCAGAAGACGGGAACCGTATATCTTCAGAGGCTTCGACGACGGAGTGGATGAAGAAAGTGGAAGAAACTATGAGAATTGAGAGATGAGATGCGCGAAAGGAAAAAGGAAGCAACTCAGGCCTTCATGAAGGCTATGATGGAGAAATGGAAAAATTAGAAAAGAGCGCGTGAAAGATGGGAGAAGCAGGCCCGAGCTAGAGAAGAGATGAGGTAGCGATAGGAAAGAGGACCGTCGGAGTGGAGGGAAATGGCGAGAAGATATGTAGTCATTGTCGGGGCTGTATCAGATGGAGAGTTCTGGGAAAAGGAAGAAGGCAGGCAAACTCCAGAATCTTCCAATAACAGCCCATGTTTCGCGGAGAGTAACCTGGAACGACACTCAAGGAAGGGGCATAAAGTTCCTAGTTATGGAAGGCATCGTGCTCGGAGTGGAAGACGTTGGGAAATCCATGTTCGAGAACATGACAGTTCCAAGAACCAGAGGAGGAATTGGGTGGAAAGTATAAAAGACGGACCAAGGGGTGACCAAGACATGGAGACATCATCCCCTTTCACAAAGGAAGTTATGGCAATGGAGTTTCCCAGGAGATTCACTATGCCCTCCATGGATGTTTACAAAGGCAACAGAGACCCCAAGTCTCATGTTGAGAAGTTCGTTTTGTTGAAGGAAATTCAAGGAATGGTTGAAGAGGCCATTTGTAAGGTGTTCTCTTTAACCTTAGGCGGGTCAGCCAACTTATGGTTCAGGAAATTGACTCCAGGGAGTATCAGTAGCTTTGCATAGTTTATGAGATCTTTTATGCCGCACTTCAAAGGGCGTGCGTGCCGAGGAAGAGGATAAGGTCATTGAGGCTGATGAGGCAAAGAGACAATGAGTCTTTGAAAAGCTTTGTTGATAGATATCAAAGCTTGGTATTAGAGGTCGGGGTGTATGAGTTCCCGGAGGTGCTAGAAAGTTTCAAATGGGCCCTCAAGGTCAGGAGGTTATGGTCACACTTGAGGATCCATGAGATACCGGACTATGTCGCGGCCTTAGAATATGTGAGGAAATTTATGCTAATGGAGGAAGATGAGAAGATTGCCCGAGGAGAGGGCACCGAGATGACATAGATATTTAGGCCAGAAAATCAACAGGATTTTGGCATAGACTTGAGGAGACCGATCCCGAGGCAGAATGAGTTCAGGCCGATACCTCAGAATAATCAACGCAAGAGAGAAGGCCGACTGCCCAGGTCAACCATGTCGTCGGAGGGACAGTGTATACCCCCTTGAACAGACCTCTGGCCCGGATAGTTCAGGAGATCCGAGATAAAGGTCTATTGACTGAGCCCGACCCGAGGAAGTTTCCAAATGAGAAGAGAAACAACATAGCTTCTTGTATGCACCATAATGCAAGTGGGCACACTATAGAACGATGTAGAGACCTGCGGGAGCAAGTGAAAGACTTGGTAAAGAACGAATATCTAAACGAATTCATAGACCAATCAGCTAAAAGGCCGAACAACATTGATATGGACAGTCATCAGGACGGGTACCTATCCTCTGGAACAACTAGACGGTTGCCCGCCCAAGAAGCCCTGGAGTCCTCAAATGCTGAGGGGATATTTTCAATAGAGTCTCTCTTAGAATGACCCCCAAAGAGTTGTGAGATGGGTAGTAGATCCCATGAATATAAATAGGTCTTTCTTTTTTCAAATAAAAACTTGTTCATATATGCTCGTTTATTACTCGAAGGGGGAAATACATGTTTAATATTCTTGTGAGATACTCGCGGTCGGGATATATTAAGAGGTGAATGACATGCGGGAAAAGTGCGAAACATGTGGCACACCAATCCATGGTGAGATTACCAAACCTCTGGGCTTGATCGTCAGCACTCAATGACTTGCAACTTTGGGGAGCTTAAGTGCACTGGCTATCCCATTTTGTAGCCTCGGGTATCCTGAGCACGGGGAGGAAGATTGCCCCGTAGCACTGGCTATCTCATTTTATAGCCTCGAGTATGCCCACCCGGGGAGGGAGATTTTCCCCGCAGCACTGATTATCCCATTTTATTGCCTCGGGTATGCCGCGCACAGGGACAAAGATTACCCTCGTAGCACTGGCTATCCCATTTTGTAGCCTCAGGTATGCCGCGTACGAGGATTTCCCCCGTAGCACTGGCTATCCCATTTTATAACCTTGGGTATGCCGCGCACATGGAGGGAGATTGCCCCCGTAGCACTGGTTATCCCATTTTGTAGCATCAGGTATGCCGACACGGGAAAGGAGAATGCCTCCGTGACACTGGCCATCTCATTTCGGATCCGTGAAAGCATAACATGGGGAAAGCCTGAGGGTTTCTGTGGCGTTTTCAAACTCAGGGCTTGCCTAACATGGGGAGAGTCTCATAGCGTTGGCCACCCTTTTTGATCCGTAGCTCTGTTCGCTGGCAGATCTGGATTGTAAGATTCAGAATTATTTTTTGGGTGACATAGGGCATGACGTTGTCTCAGGTTTCCACGTTGTTTCCTTTCTTTTTTGGTCAATACGGGATATATGCAAAGTCACCCTCGTTTTATTTGTTTTGTTTTTTTTATCTTGGTTTTGTTTTTGGTGGATGACCTGAAGTGGGAAGCCATTTCTGGTCTCTATGGAATTTTACGGAGGTTGAAAATCTTCCCCCGCGGTTAAGTCTTGGAAAGAAGTTTGATGGCTCGGGTCTGCTTTCATACCGCCAAGGCCACAGTGTGAATTGATGGCTTGAGGCTGCATTCGTTTTGCCGAAGCCATGTTGGTGGCACAATGAGGGTTCATTCCCTTGTGGCCAAGTTGTTGCACTTGCTCGGGACTGGATTACGTCCCACCGAAGTCATTTTCTTGTGTATTGGTGCAATGAAGGTTCATTCCTTTACGACTACATGACTTAGATGGCTTGAGGTCGATCTTTCCCCCAATGCCTCTCTTTGTCAGATCGGCTCGGGACTGGGTTACGTTCCACCGAGGCCTTATTCCTGTTTAGTGGCACAAAGAGGGATTATTCCCTTGTGGCCAAGTACTTATTATTGCTTGGTGTCGGGTTACGTCCCACCGAGGCCGTATTATCTTTGTTGGCATGAGGTCAGAGTTTCTCTTCCATGGCCAAGTGTTTAGTGGCACAAGGAGAGAGTATTCCCTTGTGACCAAATACTTATTGTGACTTAGGGCTGCATTCATTCCGCTGAGGCCACTGTGTAGTTTGATGGCTCGGGGTTGGGTTACGTCCCGTCGAGGCCCATTTTGCTGTGTGATAGCCCGAGGTGAGCTTTCCCTTGTGACTTATGTTTTGTTTTGCAGATCTTTACAAATCATCCTCTTCCGGGATCGTAGCATGTCAATAGCGTGCATCAGCCGGAGGTGGCATAAGATGGGCTTCTTTGAGTAAAACCCAAATGATAGACCGACCAGAGTTAGTTCAAGTCGACTTCTTCCATCCGAGAAAGCGGGGGAAGAGATGACCAAGTGTGGATCACAAGCAGAGGTTCTGGATCTAAATTCTGAACCCGGCGTGAATTTTCACAAAAAGCACTGAAGCTTGCAGTTGTGATACTCGTTGTGGGGTGGGTAAGACTTTAGATTCTGGACTTGTTCAAAATTGAGCGTTAGCACGAGAGTGAAGTTGTTTCTTCAAAAACATTCCAAGTATTGGAAATGTACCATGAGACATCAGGTTGAAGTACTGTGAGGTGTCCATGAGAGTATCAACTCGATGACATCAGATCAATCTTCGGTTTCATGCACCACTATCTTTTTTAGTTCCCGACATCAACTCACTTACTTGTTGATATCGAGAACTATGGGACATATGCTGATGGTGGTTTTTCGGCCCCTAAGAACTCAGAATCCCAAGAAGAGTAAAATGAGTTTTACACTTGACAAGATAAAGTCCAAGATCCTCATGAGGATGGGGGTTAGGCAGAGGGGCCCGAGGTGCAGAGAGGAAACCCGAGGCAGAACTAGAGGATTGGTTAGGAAGTCGACCCGACTTGATAAGAAAGTATCAGACTTGACATGCGACATTTGTGAAGATTGACCATATGTGGTCATGTCCGGCCCAACATCACTCTCTCAGAGCATCCTCGGGCATCAGACTCAGCATTCAAAGCCTCGTGTCTGCCTCAGAAATGAGGAGCGACTCAGCAGTTCAGACACGGTCGAAGAAATGAGAGGAAGTCAGACCAAGCACCGTGAATCTCGGCACACCGACCCGACCTACTAGTAGATACAATGAAGGATGTTACATGTTCCGATGGACAGACCGGAGGATGTAGGTCAAGGTAGCAACATTGTGTTCTTAGATGGGCGACTTAAGCTCTGAGCCCTAGTTTGAGCTTCCTAAGGTCTAATGTGAGAGAAATGGGCTGTCAACTTACCTTCTGACACACGTTACCGCGTGAGTGGGTGATATACAAGTTGGCATTTGGGGCAGCGTGCATAGCAATTCCCCAAAAGGAGGCACATTAATGAGTTTCAGGTCACAGAGAGTGGTTATGTCAGGCGACGCAGCTACTACTTATAGGGTATCTGGGGAAAAAAGCCTAGACATTAATGGCTTAGCAACATAACCGACGCAGCTACTACTTATAGGGTATCTGGGGAAGAGAGCCTAGACATTAATGGCTTAGCAACATGACCGACATCACGAAATTGGTGTAACAATAGAATTTAACCCAGTATATAAAGGAGTTGAAAATTCATTATAAAAGGTTGGCTAATTTGTTTCTTCACTTGTAAAAGAGAGCAAAAAGCTTATTGTAAGCAAGAGCTAGTAAGAGGTCGGTCAGGCGTGTCAGCGAGAGATAGAGAGGTCGGTCTGACCCGTGGTCCTAATAAAAACTTCATTTTTTTATACCCGTGGACGTAGGTTGGATCCATTCCGCCGAATTACGTTAAACCCTATATTTTATCTGTCTGTTTTCTCATCTTTTGATAGGTTTGCATTTGGTCCCCAAATCAAATAAATTCACAGTTGAGGGAGAATTATTCGAGAAGTGATTTTCTCGAATTATCCCTTAAACGAAAATCAACTGTCAACAAAATACTAAAACCTTCAATTGTATGACTCCATAAAACAAGCGAGCTTTAAGCTTGAAATTTTCAAATCATCCGTTGGGTATAAAGATTTTGATCATCATCCAGAAAAGCATTTAGCTGATAAGAATGAAAAGAGCTGCGGAAGTGAAGAGTGGACCTGTTGCCAACTAACGATGCTGCATGGATCACAAGTGTCATTACTTGTTTCTTGTGAATGCCACGAGGATTAACTCACAGAAACGTGTCCTCATTTGGGCTCAATGTTAAATTCCTTGTCAATTATAAAAAAGAATCAATGTCTATGATATAAGCAGAGATCATTGCAGAAGCATTAAGGTAAAAGATAAAAGATAAAAGATAAAGATAAATAGTAATAATGTCAGGAGCACAAGGAGCACAGCCACCGGGTTCAGTGACAGCAACAACGTACGAGTCAGTGCCACAAGAGAAACCCCCGAAGACAGACCTCCATTCCAGGGAAGATGAACGTGGCATACAAATCGATAAACTCCAGGACAAGGTTGAAGATGCTGCTGGCAAAGGAGGTCCTGTCTTTGGTGCAGCTGCTGCTGGTATCGATGATAGCAATCAGCAGCAGCAGCAGAAGCCAGACTTGGGTGTCACTGGCACTGGCTAGCACTATAGAATCATCTGCTGTGACTGTATGAGCTTTGATTCTCAAACTTTGTAATACAGTAGTCTATGTATATGCAGTTCTTTCTTATGGATGCAAGAAACATGATATAGCAGTTGCTGTTTTTTTTCTATTATCATCAAAACATTCCCAGGTCCTTACAACTACAACAGATACGCATAGCGTGTTATTGTAGTTTTGAGCGAGAACATAGTACAATCAAAGTTTCCTGAGTACGGCTTTGAGATGTGGCTGAAGACTGGTAAAATTTGTAGCCATTTGAACCACATAGGACAGTTCCCCATTAACCAACCCAAAAATTCTGCTTATCTCTCGCACCTGCACCACCTCAACATCAAATAGGAGATAATAAGTTAATGACAGTAATTTATAACAGGATTAATTTATGAGTTGCCGAAAGAACATTCTTGGAATGAACAAATATATCAATTTATATCAGAGGAGAAAAGAGCCTTCTTTTATGGAACAGGATGATCAGTGCATGAATTAGATGATCCGCAAAACTTTTATGGTACATCATATATTCCCTGTTAAAAGAGCTATGAACCGTGGTTATGGAATGGGAGCATATTTGAATTGAATGCCCAGTTTTCAAAGACAATCAGACCCATGGTCATGAAGGAGTGTACTTGCACTACTGGGTTGTGATTTAATTTTTTTCAGTAATTGGTTAAGAATATAAATTGGAGTGATATTTTTCTTGCAAATAATAATAATAATAATAAGCAAATTGGATATGCCATATATGTAGGGAGCATATATAGTCCTTGGTTATCAATCAAATGCCCAGTTTTCAAATACAATCAGTCCCATGGTCATGAAGAAGATTTCAAACTTCTCCACACAGCATCATCTTTACAGACCATGCTTTAATACAAGACATTTGGATATGCCACATGTAGGGAGCATATATAGTCATCCCAATTCAAGGCTTTTGCCCAAAAAGAGAGGGAGAGTATAAAGCCAGATAAGAGAGAGACTAGATAGCCAGATAAAGGCAAATATTTAATTGTGAACCAAAGACAACTTGCTACTGAAAAATATATAGCTAACTATGCTCCCCATGGCTAGTTAGAAGCTGATCAAAGCATCCTCATATGGCTATACATCTCTCATTGAAAACAATCAAATAAAGGCACCTCTTTGCAATCAGTTGGTTTCTAGAGAATGGAAATGAACTGCAGTTTTCTCATGATGATGATATATACAGTATACTCAAGCTAAGAGTCCAATAATTTTCTAAATACTAGCACATGATGCTTAAACACGCAACATAGCCATAATCAGTTGTTGACTTGACTGGTATTACACATATAGCATGAACATTTATGGTTCTTTTCTGGATATTATGCAGTAGCATGTATTAAAACACAGAATTACCTTTGAAGCATTCCCCACAAGTTCACTTTGAAGCTTTATTACTTTTTCTTCTGCATTATACATCCCTTTCTGAGGATATCAAGTTTCAACAGATAATGAAAGAAGAATGTGTCAGGTAAGAAGCAATCAGAAATAGAGACCTCCATACAGTTAATAAAGAATAACATGGGTTGGGAATAATTGGCTTGGCAGTAGAAATAGATCGCCAAAACATTGAATTCAATTAATTAAACATGATGAGACATAGAATTGGTATTCAAAACGCCTCTTTTCTGAAATATATCCAAATGGGTATTCGTAAAAGCAGCGAAGGTATACCAGAACTTCAACAAGGCCAGTGCTTTGAGCAATGACAACTTCAATGGAACCATCAGGCTTGGGCCTCCAGTAGCCACTCTCAGCATGCATAGGTTCCCCTGAATCAAGTTTCCAAGTCTTCTGGCTATATGATATCACAGGCTTGCCAGAATGAGAGAAATGGAGCTCCTCTCCGTAATGAAAGGCATTGATGGTAGGATAGCCACCCTCGCCTTGGCCTCTCCAAGTTCCCAGCAAGTAGGATAGTGGTGCTATTGCTGGGTGTATTGCTATTACTGGAGAAGTGGCACTAGCGCTGTCCATTTCTCACCTTAATTTCTTTATTGATTGATTTTCCTACTACCCCTAATGAGGAACGATTTTGCTTCGGTTTTCCCGTCAGTTTTTTGTTTACCCCCAATTTTGTTGAATTGTCAGTGAGAAAAGTACGCTTAAAACCTCAATGTTTGCCTTAACGTAAAAATAGACCCCAACATTGATTGAGTATACACACAAGCTCCTTTAAGTTAAGGATAACAAAAATCTTTGTAGGGATAGGACCTGTATGTAACATCCCACCAGAGACAGGACGTTACTGGCAAGAGATAAGAATACCAGTCTCCCTGAGCCTCAAATCTAACGAAAAACGGGCATGACGCACCCTAAAAATTGGAGAATCTGGAACACAGTCCAACACTTACACGACCTATAAAGGATATCAGATGAATAAAAAGGATCTCCGATCCACAAAATACATATCAATCAGCAACAACACTCAAGGGCTCTGTGCCCACAATAACACGTGCAAATTAAAACTTTCATTTACATATATACAAAACTACGTGCACAACACGACAAAAAATAATCATAATAACTTCTAAATTTATATGACAATTCCCAGGGCTCTAGAATAAGTAACTGCAACTTGGGTGATTCCTCGCCTCGAGCATAAACATCCTAAGCTTGATGGCTGACCGATCTAGTTGCCCACCTACAAAGCTAACAGACTGATTCGATGTGAGCGCTAGGGCTCAGTAAGTAATCACGCTCGTACCGAGCATGGAAAAAGCATATAAGCCAAGCATAAAATATCATATATCAACGTATGAGTTAATACTAGGCATAAACCAAAAGCTTAATTAAAACCTGCAATTGAAGATTACAATACCTATTATGTCTAAATTTTTATGTTAATTAAAACTTCAATATCAACATTTATACAGAAAACTCTACAGTAGTTGTTTTTCATACCTTGAATGCATTTACTTATTAAAGTTCAGAAAACATAATGTGTACTGATTTTAAAATCTTTCACCTACCAACTTACGTATCCAAATTTCATATACACATACTTGCCTTTACGAATTCAAATAACATAGCTATAACAATCCTTAGATCTTTCAGTTGACAATCATACCTATATGATAACGCTCCCAACACCAACCTTTACATATATACATATCTAAACATATAGACCACTATATAACCGACAATCATACACATACATATAAATCAAACATAAACTATTACACATACATTATCAAGTTAGAAAGGGACAAACACCCATAATCAATTCATTCATTCCATAGTTTTCACAAATCTATTCTTATCATTTTATCAATAGCAGACAACAATCCATATATCATTTACAAACGTAAGCTTCACATAAACAATCACATACATCATCCAACAGAGAATATGAAACCATCACCTTATATTGACCATCTCAAATCTCTATAATGTATCGTACACCATATCCTTCAAAGGGATTCAAATCTTTCAATCACCATCTACGAAATCAAATTCTCATAGCTACACTTAATCGCCAAACTCAAAGCACGACCCCACTCCCGCACGTTTCAAATGGATTATATACATACTCTCATAAACTTATCACACAACATATTAAAACCAATAATTAATAACAATTAACTTATAATCTATTAATCAACAAAGTTACCGTTCATATTATTCTAAAAACAATCATATTCATACCCATACGAACACACACACACACACACACACACACACACACACACACACACACATAACCATTATTATAACTATCCAGAACACAAATCAACACATAAAGTACTCATAATATGTAATATTGATTGCGATTTTATAAATCTAACACGCAAGCCTACGTATTGCTCAAGTAATACAATGACTATTAGTCGGATGTCGAACACACAAGAACTTAATATTTATCTTATTAATACCAAGACTAACCTACTTAACTTAAACTAAACTATTGGTTGAGAAAGAATTTTGATTAAATTAAATAACTAAAAAGGTAAATAAAGATAAATAACAAACTTCGGGAAAACCTTATAAGATAGAAGAACCTAGGGTTGCAACTTCACGTAAGCATACAAACAATAAGTTCAAGCACTTTTCATTCAATTGAGTTATTGTTATTAATTATTAACCTAGAATACTAAATTATTCACAAGCCTCTTTCGATGGTCAAGTAAATATATTCAGAATAAATCAATGAACTATATGTCTATGTTAATTAAATTAAACTGAATTCATCAAGGTTAATATCTAATATTGGCTATGATGAGTGGTATTTATATCACTATTTCCCACTCATTTAATCTAATATTTTGAATAGTTTCTTGAGTTTTGTGAACGTTTTGATGTGTTTTGTGTTATTTTGTAGAAAAATAAAGTTTCAGGACATTCTGGAGGTTATTTGGAGTAAAACAGTGAAAATTGGCGAAAAAGGGCATTTTGGTAATTTCCAGCGTCGCGCCGCCCAGACATTCAGCGTCGCGACGCCCAACGTGTGCCGGATTTGCTAACATGCGCCATGGTCAACGGGTCAACAATTTGAAAAGTTTGACTTTGCTAAAATGCGCCGTGCCACGTGTCACCATCACAGCCGATCTGCTAACGTGCACCGTGCCACGTGTCAACATCATATGCTGCCGACACTCAGACTTGACACGTGTCGCCTTGTCATCATCCACATAATCGGTCAACAAGTCAACCTTGCCACGTGTCGTGCCACATCATCAGCCACGTCAGCAAGTCAACCGAGTCAACTTGCCACGTCAGCCTCAGCCAATCAGAGCATGACACGTGTCGCCACGTGTCGCAATCCTATTGTGCCGACAAATGCAACACACGCCTACGCCACGTCAGCGCCACGTCATCGATGACGTCATCACAATAATTGAGAATTAGCCGCCTTGACACGTGTCGCGTGTACAGTCAGCCGCCTTGATGACGTGTCGTCTCCTCAGCGTGCCACGTCGACGAATCCAGCGTCGCGACTCTGAGATCCTTGGCGTCGCGACGCTGGAATAGTGAAAAATTGCCTATAAATTCAGCGCGAAATTTCAGAATTTTATATACCTTTTCTCTCTCTTGATTTCTCTCTCTAGAGAGAGTTTCTCTCTCTAGAATTTTTATTTTTTTTTTACTTTTTAATTTTTAGTTTTGTAATTTATTTTAATTACTTTTTGTAATAATAGTAATTTAATTTTTACTTTTTACTTTTTACAGTTTTTACTATTCACCATGTTGAAGTAACTTTTTCAGCTAGGGTGAAAGGTAATTCTTCTACTATTGCTATTTAGATTAATCTCCCTTAAAAATAATATTTACTAATTAAAATATTGACTTAATAAGGAATACCGCTATATTGGTCGGTTGGTAATTTAATTTTAATCTGGTTTAAACTTGACTAATCACGGATACCGCCAGACTGGTCGGTTGGTAAATTTATTTTTGGTTCCGCCTTAATGGCTGGTTGGACTTAATTTGACTTAATCAGGATACCGCCAGAATGGTCGGTTGGTAATATTATCACAAGTTTATATATTATTTTATGGGAGATATCTAAATTAGTAGTAGTAAAAGTAATTCCTTTTACCTTAGCATTTTATTTTATTGTAATTATTTCAGCATTTTACTTATGTCATTTTATTTTATGTATTTTATTTTTATAGTCCTAGTTATGTGTTAGTTAATTGGGGTTGTGATGACTTTTAATATCACCGGTTTATAAGGGATTATTTTATAGTTGGGTAATTTAAAAGTTTATTTATTAAGTCTTAAGCTTAATGCTTCTTGTTGTCTGATCACCAATAAGATTGAAATGGTAAATCTAAAATGAACTAGACATAGGGATTTTAGGTTTCAGCCTTAGACTTAATAACCCACGATCTTCCTTGAGGATAGATAACCTTTAATAGATTTCCTTACAGGATAGGAATATACCTGTCGGGCGGGGGTAGCCATAATTGGAACTTAGATTTAATGAATCCAGGTAATGTGGTTGACATAGGAATATGGTTTAATTGGGTTATACTGGGTATTTGTAATTGACCATCGGAAGAGGCTTTTACATAATTTAGTGTTCCAGGTTAGTAAACTGATTTATTACACAAACATAAAATAATCACTTCATCTTTTAAATGATATTAAAAGAAATCACAACCTTAGATTTTTGTGTCTATTATTTTCCTTAGTATTTTCTTTTATCTTTTTATTTATTTAGCAAATCTTCAATCAACCAAATCAATCAAGCAATCAATTCTATTCTCCCTTTAATTAGATATTTGTAAATAAATAGATTCAATAATTAATAACAACAGTAGGAATTAAGTCCTCGTGGGATCGATATTTTTATACTACTTGAACGATACGTGCGCTTGCGTTATACGTGTGTGTTTACGCCGGTCAAGTTTTTGGCGCCGTTGCCGGGGACTTATATTTCTTGAGTTGTTAATTTTGAAGCTATCTAATTTACTTGTATCTAATTTTCTTTATTTTTATCTGTAATTTTTATTTCTTTCTTTTGATTTCAGGTGACTTAAAAATGGAACATTACTGGGAGATTGAAAGATTACGTGCTTTACAAGAAGATACACCCAACATCTGGGAGCAACAGTCCGGTTTTCTGAGGCCTGTTGTCGAGCCCAATGATTATCACTGGATGCCAGAACCAAGCAACCCTACATTTGCTCAACAGAACTCAATGTGGAGATGTGACATATGTAATGGTGACCACCCAAGCGATTATTGCGAATACAACTACCATCCAGGGTGGCAGAACTATCAAGATCCTTCATGGTACGAAGAACCATCACATTTCACAGAAGCACATTTTCCATCTTATCCACCATCTTCCTTCGATCCTTATCAAGAACCAGAATCATCAGAGGAAGATCAATTGATTCACATGTTCAAGGAACAGACAGCTCAATTTGATGCACAAGTTCAGAGTAACACAGAATCCATACAGAGAATGACAGATCAGATCAGACAATTAACAGAAAACCAGAACTATATACCTCAAGAACCATTTTCAGATGACACTGATGAAGCCTTCGAGTACCAATCATTTCAGAATGACATTTCAACAGAGGAGGAGGCTGAGCAGTATCAACAACCAGAGGTATCAGTTCAGGAACTTGAATCGGCAAAGTCTCGATTTGATTTCTATTATTCAGATTCTGACGAGGATGAAACTGAAATATTTGTACCAACTGCATCAAAAATTGAGGATGACATTCTGTGTCCTCAAAACGAAGATCTTGGAGATTCCATTTCACAATGTTTGAAGAAGATCAACTTGAGCCATCCAATCCAGTCATATCAGAGGATGAAGACCTAAAATCTAACATTTCTTTTCATTCTCAGGTTGACAATTTTGAAACATGTATTTCACAGATGACAGATGAAGAACTAAATACAGAAATTTTAAAATACATCTGTGAAGAAAAGGTGGAGCTAGAAACAGAGCAAATAGAGGAGCAACTGTCAGAACTTAATAAAGATCCAGAGCATTCAGGAAAAACATCGCTGTTTTGGGGAGTACAAATCAAAGATATCACCCAGAAGTTTGACAGAATGGAACTTCCATTCCAAGTCAAGCACCATACGAGACCTCCTGATTTTCTTTCTTTCTTTTCAGGAACCACTGGAGTAACAAAGATTAAAAAGGTGGAACGAGCACTGAATAGAACAAAATTCTTTTTGCCACTTTACCGTTGGAAGAGACCCTTCAAAAGCAACGCTCACGGGATTGTCTTTAATCGGACATCCAAAACGACACTGAAACCTCCTTAACAGATAAATTTCAGTCACGTCTGGCTGAAGACGAAAAATTTAGCGCTAGCAGGGAGGCAACCCATGCAATTTGTTGTAATTTATTTTTCATATTTTGTGTGAACTTTTTAATTTTTTTGTGTGAGTTTTGCAGGAAAATTTAAAATGGAATTTATCAGGACAAAGCAAGCCAGTGCAAGCGGGATTTTCAAAATAAAAATTTGACAAAATCACGAAGATACAAAGTCAATCCAGAAAAGACGGCCGAGTAAGAAGTCAGCTCTTGAGAGGCGTCCTATGGATTTATCCGTCGCAAGACATGGTTTTGCCAAAAAAAAAAAAAAAAAAAAAAAAAAAAAATCCCGAGTCAAAACCTAAAGGACCTAGTGTCGCGACGCTAGGCAAGTTTTGGCGTCGCGACGCTGACTCAAAAGAGAACATAAACAGAGGCGCCGCAGATCTCATTTTCACTCCTTCTTCTTCCCCAAATCACCACCACCACCGAGCCATCATCATCACAACACACCAGCCATCACCATCCAAACAGTAGCCGAAACCAGAAGCCATCACCTGCGACAAAACTGAGACAACCAGACCCTTGCCGAGCCGTGAACCACCAAACCGTGACTGAACCCACTGCCAAGATCCATCAAGAACGAAGCCGAATCAACCCACCAACAGCCGCACCCACCACCGTGATCCACTGCCAAAAACCGACCAAAGCCGAGATACCCACACCGTGAATCACCAAGACAGTCACCAAACCCACGATCAAAACCTTCCATAATCAGATCTGATTTTTGTGGATAATTTGTGTGGTTAATTTTGAAATTGAATGTTACAGGTTTTGAAATTTTGGCAGTAAAAGGGGGATGATCGAAAATTGAATGAGTTTGTGGTTGATTTTGTTGAAATTGGAGGATTGTGAATTTGGAAGTTAGCGGTGAATAACTGGCTGAATTCTGAGTTTAGAAATTGCCAGATCGATGGAATTTGGTAGAATTGGGGGCGAAGAAATTGAGTTTGATATTTGGAGTTTGGTTGTGGCATTTGATAGATTTAGGTTGTGTTGGATAATCAAAAATTCAGGGGAGACTCTGTCAAATTTTTCTGAAAAATACCAAAGTTGAGATTTGATTGGTGATAATTTTTTAAGGTAAATTTTGGGGAAATTTTGAGATTTTAGAAGTGATTCTGCCAAAATTTTTAATGAAAAATGGTCAAATAGCAATTGTGGTAAGAACCGTAATTTGGACAAAACTCTTAATCGGTAATTTTTCCTGTAAAATTTCAGCTGACTAGGTATTATCTTCTAAACTCTTTTGTGTATACATAGTGTGAACTTTTTAATTTTGTGTGTTATTTTTGTAGGGAAAAGCACAAACGGAGCATTTTAATACATAAGGAATTGTGTTTGACAATAAAAAAAGAAGAGAGCTAATTCATTTGTGATGGCTGAGTAAAGAATTAAGTCTTGAGACACATCCTAATGAATTTATACTATGCGAGTGGCGTATTGCATACACAATTCCGTTGCCTTAATTATTGCTTTGATTTGCTCTTCTTTTGTAATTATCTTTATTTTCGTAGACAGGATCCAGACTTTTTGACCTTTCACGATTCATTTTGTTGTTTAGCTAACAATCGTCCTTTGAAAGATATTAGTGCTATTATTACTCACCCTTTTTCAGGTACTATAAATTCAGCCCGTCATTGCACTTTAGAAGGCATTCAGAATCAAGAAAGAAAAACATAGAAAAATGGAAGCCACTTCAAGAGACGAGTTGAAAACATTTGTGTGTTTTGTGGTAGTACTGTTGGTACTAAACCACAATACATAGAAGCAGCACAGGAGTTGGGTCGAGTATTAGCCGCAAGGAATATGCACTTAATATATGGCGGAGGAAATCTCGGACTTATGGGGATCGTTTCAAAAGCCGTACAGGAAGGAGGCAGTCATGTTTTGGGAATCATACCAAAACCCTTGGCAGAGGCAAATCTTATTGGATCATCAAACGGCGAGGAACTAATCGTGCCAGGTATGTCTGAACGACTGGTAGAAATGATTAACCGTGCTGATGCTTTTATCGCTTTGCCAGGTGGCTTGGGTACGTTGGAGGAAATTTTTATAGTGCTATCTTGGGCGAACCTGAATATACACCAGAAACCGCTTGGACTACTCAACGTTGATGGATTTTATGATTTTCTTTGTGTGTTTCTTGATGATGCTCGGAGAAATGGGTTCGTGTCGAAACCTATGAAAGAACTCCTCTTTACTGCCAGAACTGCTCCGGATCTAATTGACCAACTCGTAGCTTATGAACCACAAGTTGACCCTCTCCTTTCAAAGATAAAATGGTCCGGGACGATCGTGGTAAGAGGCGTCGAATTAATCTGGATCTTAACCTTTAATTTCCTGTAGATTTCAGCTAACCAGGTACGACCTTCTTAACTCTCCTTTTACTGTTTAAGACATTGGGGACAATGTCTCATTTAGGTTTGGGGGAGGGATTTAGTTGATTAGTACCTTGTTTTTAGTAGTATGTTGTTTTTATTTTTAGTCAAATTTTTCGAAAAATACAAAAAAATTGAAATTTTCAAAAATTACAAAAATATTTTGCAATTTTTGTTTTTATTTTGACTAAAAAGGTGAAATTGGTGAGAGGTAGCTGAGTAAGGAGTTTTCACTCCTGATACGTATCTCAAACCATTTATTTCGAAATAAGTTAATTTTTGTTTATTTCCTTTTTAATTATTTAATTTGTGAATTCTCCTTAAAACTAACTAAAATGAATCTTCATATGTTCAGTTGACAGGTATTATGAACTTACATGGAAACATACGGACATGAGCTAAAAAATTGAAAAGTTTGTAATATTCCGTGCTATAGTGTAATTGGAGGAAGCATCTCTAAATAGTGATGGAGTAAAAAAAAAAAAAAAAAAAAAAAAAAAAACGTCCGAGATCCGAGTTATTAAGTCTGTAAGGGTATTTTAACACCTAGTGCCCTAAAACCAACTGGTTTGGGAGTCATTGGCCCAAAGCTCGTTACATGGATCGAAGATGCTGCAAAAATAAATATATATATCTGAAGTCTGAGTAATTAAGTTCGTAGGGGTGTCTTAACACCTGGTGCCCTAAAGCCAACTGGTTTGGGAGCCGCCGACCCAAAGCTCGCTACATAGACGGAAGGTATTGTATATAAATAAAAAATAGAGAAAAAATCAAAGAAAAAAAACAGAAAAATCAGAAAAATTATTCCATTACTACAAAAGAAAGGTGTGAAATCTGATAGAACTTTAGGACAAAAATATTACTCTCTTATCAACTGCACTTATGACTGTTGTGGGCAAAAATGAGTTAATTAATATTCTGTTGGCTGTATATATGGAGAATGACAAAAATAATCGGAGAATTTACTTATTCGGTAATTTAGAAAGAAACAAAACAACTAGTAATTTGGAGTAGATTTTTCACCTGATTAGTCACTAATTTCTTTATTCTCTTTTCGCTTGTCTTTTTGCTTTTGTGTGCATTAGTTTTAATACCTTTTTACTTTTGTAAAATGTTTGTGGGTATCATTGCTGTAAACCCTCACGAGACTACACTCGTCCACTAGGGACACCTAGGGGTTTTAAAGGCTTGTTGCATATGCTAAATGTAACCGTGATCCCTACGAAAAGTGGCTTAGTTAAATTTTATTATGTTATTTTATATTTTGCTCGAGGACTAGCAAAATGTTAGGTTTGGGGGTGTGATGAGTGGTATTTATATCACTATTTCCCACTCATTTAATCTAATATTTTGAATAGTTTCTTGAGTTTTGTGAACGTTTTGATGTGTTTTGTGTTATTTTGTAGAAAAATAAGTTCAGGACATTCTGGAGGTTATTTGGAGTAAAACAGTGAAAATTGGCGAAAAAGGGCATTTTGGTAATTTCCAGCGTCGCGCCGCCCAGACATTCAGCGTCGCGACGCC
Organism: Zanthoxylum bungeanum; assembly: GCA_019454045.1. Taxonomy (NCBI): domain Eukaryota; kingdom Viridiplantae; phylum Streptophyta; class Magnoliopsida; order Sapindales; family Rutaceae; genus Zanthoxylum; species Zanthoxylum bungeanum. The sequence continues at coordinate 198,085 of SKCR01026307.1, forward strand.
CAACGTGTGCCGGATTGCTAACATGCGCCATGGTCAACGGGTCAACAATTTGAAAAGTTTGACTTTGCTAAAATGCGCCGTGCCACGTGTCACCATCACAGCCGATCTGCTAACGTGCACCGTGCCACGTGTCAACATCATATGCTGCCGACACTCAGACTTGACACGTGTCGCCTTGTCATCATCCACATAATCGGTCAACAAGTCAACCTTGCCACGTGTCGTGCCACATCATCAGCCACGTCAGCAGTCAACCGAGTCAACTTGCCACGTCAGCTCAGCCAATCAGAGCATGACACGTGTCGCCACGTGTCGCAATCCTATTGTGCCGACAAATGCAACACACGCCTACGCCACGTCAGCGCCACGTCATCGCCACGTCATCGATGACGTCATCACAATAATTGAGAATTAGCCGCCTTGACACGTGTCGCGTGTACAGTCAGCCGCCTTGATGACGTGTCGTCTCCTCAGCGTGCCACGTCGACGAATCCAGCGTCGCGACTCTGAGATCCTTGGCGTCGCGACGCTGTGGAATAGTGAAAAATCTGCCTATAAATTCAGCGCGAAATTTCAGAATTTTATATACCTTTTCTCTCTCTTGATTTCTCTCTCTAGAGAGAGTTTCTCTCTCTAGAATTTTTATTTTTTTTACTTTTTAATTTTTAGTTTTGTATTTATTTTAATTACTTTTGTAATAATAGTAATTTAATTTTTACTTTTTACTTTTACAGTTTTTACTATTCACCATGTTGAAGTAACTTTTTCAGCTAGGGTGAAAGGTAATTCTTCTACTATTGCTATTTAGATTAATCTCCCTAAAAATAATATATTAACTAATTAAAATATTGACTTAATAGGGAATACCGCTATATTGGTCGGTTGGTAATTTAATTTTAATCTGGTTTAAACCTGACTAATCACGGATACCGCCAGACTGGTCGGTTGGTAAATTTATTTTTGGTTCCGCCTTAATGGCTGGTTGGACTTAATTTGACTTAATCAGGATACCGCCAGAATGGTCGGTTGGTAATATTATCACAAGTTTTATATATATTTTATGGGAGATATCTAATTAGTAGTAGTAAAAGTAATTCCTTTTACCTTAGCATTTTATTTTATTTTAATTTACTTTTCAGCATTTTACCTTATGTCATTTTATTTTATTGTATTTATTTTTATAGTCCTAGTTATGTGTTAGTTAATTAGGGGTTGTGATGACTTTTAATATCACCGGTTTATAAGGGATTATTTTATAGTTGGGTAATTTAAAAGTTTATTTATTAAGTCTTAAGCTTAATGCTTCTTGTTGTCTGATCACCAATAAGATTGAAATGGTAAATCTAAAATGAACTAGACATAGGGATTTTAGGTTTCAGCCTTAGACTTAATAACCCACGATCTTCCTTGAGGATAGATAAACCTTTAATAGATTTCCTTACAGGATAGAAATATACCTGTCGGGCGGGGGTAGCCATAATTGGAACTTAGATTTAATGAATCCAGGTAATGTGGTTGACATAGGAATATGGTTTAATTGGGTTATACTGGGTATTTGTAATTGACCATCGGAAGAGGCTTTTACATAATTTAGTGTTCCAGGTTAGTAAACTGATTTATTACACAAACATAAAATAATCACTTCATCTTTTAAATGATATTAAAAGAAATCACAACCTTAGATTTTTGTGTCTATTATTTTCCTTAGTATTTTCTTTATCTTTTTATTTATTTAGCAAATCTTCAATCAACCAAATCAATCAAGCAATCAATTCTATTCTCCTTTAATTAGATATTTGTAAATAAATAGATTCAATAATTAATAACAACAGTAGGAATTAAGTCCTCGTGGGATCGATATTTTATACTACTTGAACGATACGTGCGCTTGCGTTATACGTGTGTGTTTACGCCGGTCAGGCTACGTCTGCCCTTTAGGTATATTTCTATCATGCATGGAAATCTATTTAACGAATAAGATCACACATTATTATTCCCATAGCTAATCCAAATTTCTCCCGTCGAGTTCCTAAGGATTTATAAGACTATTCTATTATTGGCCAAATAAATAAAATAAGCATTCAAAATACAAAGAATAATAAATAATAAATAACAATCCCAAAAGAATAAAAATATGTAAATAATTAATTAAACATGCTTGAGATCCCTTACAACCCTCGATTTAATGAATTAGCTACTTATAATACTTAATAAAAATAAGATAATCATTAATACAAGCTAAGAACTCATAAAAGATAAAGGTAGAGGGAAAATGGAAGAAATAAACTCTTGTTTGTAGTATTCATCTTCAAACTCCACCGCCCGTTGAAGCATTTATTATTGCCTTGCTCTAAGCGTTACTCTTTCCTTTGGAGGCTCCAAAATATGTTATAAGGCTTTTTTTTAGGCGGGAGAAGGTGAATGGTAAGCCTGATATGCTTGAGTAGGTGGATGAGGATAATACTGAGGCTCTGGAACATTCCCTTGAGATGCTACATGGGCTGAAGGAATATGACCACTGAGAGGATGGTTTGGCGATGTATTATCTTCGAGAAAAAAGACATGCAAAACACATACATTAAAGTGTATAGGGTTTCTTCAAAAGGATTTCTGATATAAGAATCAACCTCCCCATCGATTAGAGATGCTCTAGAAAATTGGCCAACATCTGCTATCCTACGCACACAGACTCAACCTGCTCCATACTCTGGAATGCGGAGGCATATGAGAACACATAAAGACATTAATTGCTAATAGATATAGAATAACCTATCACACACTAGAAATATTTATAAAATATATTAATCTAGGCACTGTGATACCATTAAATGTGTTGCCCGTCCCTTAGGTAGGGTGACATGGAGTCGTGGAACTAACAAAGTTTCCCATTTAATTTGGACTGATCACATGTGATGCTATACAAAAACGTAATCCATAACATCACCACACAAATATATATAGAATCTACATGATCCATCACAAAAGAATCATCCATATAAATATCTATTCAATGTATTAAAATTAGGCTATGTATCTAAATAAAAAAAAATAACTCCACATATGGAAAATATAACTAAGTTCCATCCCAAACTACTTAACAAAACTCTCTATTGTTGGCCCAACCTTTCTCTAAAATGGAGGATCTACTAATCTTCTAAACCTGTTAAATGAAGAAAGAGGCAACCTCACATTTAGTGTCAATGATCATAGCTTAGTGTTGTGAATAGCTAGGTAATAAGACGGATTGACTATGTCTTTCATAATTCAAATAAAAACAAACTGGTGTATAAAAAATTTCATAGAATCATAAGTCTATTATCAGAAATCTCAATTCTGCAAACAATACTAATAATAAACTGAAACAATTCATTTATTTATATACACACTCGCGACAACATAACAAAGTTGGAAACATGAACAAAACTCTCTATTGTTGGCCCAACCTTTCTCTAAAATAGAGGATATACTAATCTTTTAAACCTGTTAAATGAAGAAAGAGGTAACCTCACATCTAGTGTCAATGATCACAACTTAGTGCCGTGAATAGCTAGGTAATAAGATGAATTGACTATATCTTTCATAATTCAAATAAAAACATAAATATGTAAACTGGCGTATAAAACATTTCATGGAATCATAAGTCTATTATCATAAATCTCATTTCTGCAAATAATACTCATAATAAACTGAAGCAATTCATTTATTTATATACACACTCGCGATAACATGACAAAGTTGGCAACATGGGACTTTCCCACGGTAATAACTGGCATCCGGAGAAAAACTGACAGCATGAGAGCTTATCCCACAGTAAATATCAAATAATTTATAGTATTGGAGATCGATATAAAATATAAATAACACAATAATTAAGAATAACACAATAAGATACATGGTTCGGCTCTTGACTTACGTCCATGAGAGAAAATTATTGGAATTTTATTATTCTTGAGAATGATTACAATAAGTTACCCCAAAATTAGTTCAAAAGTCCTTTCCAAAATCATATCCCCTTTCATATTCATGGATCTATATATTTATAGAGCACTTCCCATTAACTACCCACTAACTGGGTATTAACTTCCCATCAACTCGCCCACTAACTTCTTATTATCTTCACTAAAATAATGAAATAATGGACTTAATGGACACAACCATTTATATAGTAGTTATAAGAGCAGTTAATGATGTTGATTCGTTAGGGATTATGGATGACAATGGGTTGGTATGGTATGTGGATGTTTTTACCCGTACCCATCTCATTCAATCGACGACTATGAAATTTTTTCTCTTACCCGTTCCTATCATACTAGGCCCCCGTGCGGGTCCTTATTCACATAAGGATTTTATTTTTATTTGAACGAGTATGCAAATATACGTACACGATCTGTTTATAAAAAAATATATCATTATTTGCCTCTAACATACCGAGCACTCACGAGCCCTCATCCCATAGGGAATTTTTCCATCCATATTAGGGATTACCTCATCTCTTATAGACCTCATCACCCCGAGGCCATCTTACATGCTTAAAGCTAACGTCTTCATTTGTTGTAGGTCTTGACTTAGTCATAATATTCTTTTTTGGTTATGATATTCTATTTTAGTGATGGTACTTTGATAGAGGTAGGGTAAAATATCGCTCAAACACAATTCAAGATTCTGTATTGTTATATAATCTCTTAATTTTGGCTTCTAGACCATGGTTAAAAATCCAGGCTCTAAACTTTTTCATCACCGATGTCTTATTTTTTTTCTTTTATTTTTCATCTGCTTTGCTTATGTTTTAGCATATTCTATATAAAAGAATGGAATCCTTGAAGATGATATATTTTTGGATGCAATCATTCCTCTATCTTATGTCAAAAATTCCTTTATTCATTATATTAGGATTGAAAATTCGAATTTCGTCCTAGGTTCTGACCCTATACGGAATACTACACAATAAATTAAGAAAAATCCTAATTATTATTTCTATGGATTCACAACATGCACCCTTACGTCTAAAGTATATATAAATAAAAGCAAATAAAAGAAAACATAAAATAAAATCAACACTAGTAATTTTGTTGACGAAGTGGAAAACTCGTGCGAGAAAAAACCACTTCGGATATCTAGGCTACAAGCCAAAATCCACTATAATGAGAAAACTAACAGTGATGGTATAAGATCTATGGCAGCAACTCCGCCGACTCTAATACCTCTAGACTGTAATAACTCGAAGAACTCCTCGAGCCCGCCCAAGCGGTCTTCTCTAGAACCTCTGAAGTCTCTAAACAGATCAACCCTGCGAACTCATAACGTCGGAACTATAACTACCAATCTTCCTCCTAAAGAACTTTGAAGGCTTAGAAATTGGATTAGGGTTATGTTTCCGTGTTGACGGTATATCAAAGAATGATCTCACCAAAACAGAGAAGACAAGAATAATCAATGTAGTATTTAAGGTGGATTGTGAAGAAGGTTGAAGCAAAAGGTTTGTAGGTTCTGAATAATATGTTTTCAACTCCTGTGAAAGTGGCTCTAAGTTTGTTTACATTGGTAGGACAAATGTAAAGATTTCCTTATGCAAAACTGGCTTAAAAATGTGTCCAAAATAACGCACTTACTCATGGTCGTTTGAACATCACAAGAACATATGATGAATGTGCGTTGTTCCGTAAAATCATTCGAACGTAGTCTCCAACGCACTTAGAACGCTAACATATTGGAAGATTTCATTCGCACGAGAAAATGAATGCACTACGCATGGGAACCTTTTACCAAGTTTCGTTCGAACCCAAACACGAACGTGACATGAACGCCACTCGTTCGAACGCAAACACGAACGCAACACTAACACATATCTATTATCTTCACGTACAATCTGCAGATATTAGTCAAATTGCTCCGGGATCTTCAAGACTCATTACAACTCAATTGAACTTATTTTGTTACGGACATTGCCAATAAAAAATAGAACTAACAAGGATTATCTTTTATTCATTATATTAGGACAAAATAAGGTGATCCTTAATATTCTTATGAGCTCAGGTAAACTAAGTCAATAACTCCAATCGTTTGAAGAAGAAATCACAATAATGTGTTTATTCATTCTTTTCTATACTCGCTACGTAAGCTCTAAAGTTTCGTATATATTCTTGTTGAGGATTCTGATCCCATTTCTCGTGAGAAGTTAGGTTTTTTCACTTCGAACCATGGCCTTTATTTGGCTCATGCATCTAGCCATTTTTACTTAAACCGAAACCAAATTATATCCAAGATCTGATACTTATCTATAATTAAGTATTACAAATACTTAATTACATATGTGCTTTAGCATCGAGTTCAAATGGTGAGGACTCTAACCAACTTCATGTTTCGAAATAACTTGTGCTTTGAAAAGAAATATTCACATAGCAAAAAGATCACATCCGTTAAGTTGGAGATATTCTAAAAAAGCTAAATATAACAAAACAAAGAAGAATCCAGTCTTCAATTTCTTGGGTCTCACGAACATCGCCAGTAGGAGTATCTTGATCATCGGTGACTAGGATACCTTCAGTGCCATCAACTCCTGGTTTTGGAGTGTTTTCAACCATCACATCATCTCCAGTCTCCATGGACTCCTCTTCATTATCCTTGGGACCCTCCTCCGCCCCAATAAACTTCTCTTCAGCTGCGGCTTTATCCCCTTTGAGCTCGCCATCTTCCTTGGATATTCCTTCATCATCTCCTTCATCCGACGAAGAAGAAATGCCAGCTTCCAACCTCACATACTCCTTGATCCATTTTTTCGGAGTCCAAGTGATATGTTCCCAGCCAAGTATTGTTGAATGAAGTTGCTCATCTCCTTCATTATTGCCTCGTAGATGACCCCTCTAAGCTGCTCGATCAGCTCGGCCTTCTCTCCCCCAAGCTCTCCAGCCATATCCTTATAAGCCTATATCTCAAACTTCGACGATTCCCTTCTAAATTGAGTGTTGTTTAGGTTGCCTTAAGCTTCTTCTTGTCTTCTTTGCTCTATTCTTTGAAGCATCAAGAGCAGCATTTATTTTAGCATTTAATTTCCTCATGGTTGTGTTAGACTTCTCCAAATCCCTCATCTGTATTTGGCTCGACTCAACATATTCATGCTGGAATATATTGCACTCCAGGGCTTGAAAAGATAACCAAGTTAGCGCCCATTCGATAATATTAAAGAAGCAAACCAACGCTAAGAGATCTTATCTGGTAAGTAAGGGCCACAACCCTCTTGATAGATTCCAAATGGCTTAGGTCAACTAGTCTACTCTCGTATTCTTCAAGCATCAGCCCCTTTATAAACTTAGTGATGCTAAATGGATCAGACATGACAGTCGTCCCATGAGGAATCTTGATAATAACATTCTCTAAGTCTACTTTTGGGTCATCTAAGACCTTTCGCTTCCTTAAGGGCATAGCCACCTCGGTCGACGGCTTCGTTATCTCGACTAGAGTTCCAGACAAAGCCATCACTTTCGACTTCTGGGCCTCGGTCTTCAACTCGGCCTCTTTCCGCTTGACCTTATTATTCTTCCTTTTGGCCTTCATTTCTTCGATGGTAGGAAGTTTGAAACAACCCGGCATGATTTCAGCTGCATGTAAAATTTCTTTTACTGTCAGTGGCTTTAAAAATAAAAGTCATCCTAATAGAAGTTGACACGACGAAGTGCCGACCACTACCGCCAAAATAAGCTTACGAAGGGCCAAGGAATTTCCTTTAGTATCCAAGACTCATCTCCATAGTGGTGATAGACTCAGATGATGCTCGTCCAAAATGAATCTCCAATCCCTCTCAGGAGCGAGTAAGCTCAAGATGTACTTTATATTTAAGACGACTGTAGGCACTGCATTTTGCATATAAGTCCCGATGATGAGTCTCGTACAGAGGCACTACTCTTTAGGTTACGAAAGTCGCGGGAAACGAATGTCGGAAGGGGAAATTCAGAATAAGTATGTCATCGGATTCAATTCACATGTTCACTGCTTTCGTTCGTGCTGCGTTCGTGAACACGTTCGAACATCAAGCAGATTGTGGGCGTTCATGCAGCGTTCGAATCAGCGTTCGAACGGTGTCGGTATTTCTGGTTTTGTTGCTAGCCTCACGCCCAAGCCCAATTAGCCCACCAAAACCCACCCAAAAATGATTAAAACATTTAAAACATGTCACAAATTAAAATAATATCCTTCCTAAATTAAATAAATCACATCCCAATCTAAATAATTCACATACCTAAATAAACAAATTAAATATACCACCTTCCCAATCAAATCTCCTCCATAACATAAGAAGATCTTTGCTTGTGAGACACTAATCAAAATATTCCCCCCATAATTACTTGATCCATTCCTATTCAAACCTTAGAAACCCTAGCATTTGCCTATAAAAAGAAGCCTAATCCAACCTTAGAACCCCTAGCTTATTCACAAAAAAAAAAAAAAACTCCTAGCACATACATACAAATCACAAGAAATTATGCAAAGCATTAGCACCCTTGCCTACCTAGTTCACACGCCCAGACAAAAAAAAGAAAAAAGAAAGAAAACACATAATTTTCTCTCCTACCCTACTCCACCATTACCGAAAAACACCCCTTTACATCACCGAAACACCCCCCAAATCACAGTCCTCCATTCTCCGAAAATCACCCATGAAACTGCACTGTAGTGACCCAAAATACGCCCTCAAACAGCAGCCCAAACACCCAAGAACAGTCCCTTATTTACCGAAAACTAGTAAGCCAATACTGTGACCAGAATACAGTGGAAACATCAGCAAAACAGAGGAAACAACAGCTCAAAACAGCGAAGCAGCAGCGAACGTGAGCAGTGAACCAGTGAACCGGAGGAGTTGCGGAGTATCAACCCTTCCGACGTCCGTGTAACGCACTTTCGAGAGACAGCCTAAGAGGTTAGACCTGATGGCACTTTTCCTATTTACTTTCATTCATCTTTTAATTTTTTTATTTATTTTCCTCGCATGAGAGTCGCTTGTGGATGTGTGTTGTGACCCTTGAATGAATGGGAAATGTGTCGTCTCTTACGGTATATAGGATGGAAACCCAGACGTAAATTCTGTAGCCGAATCCGAATGGACGGTAGTGCAGTCTGTACTTGGGATATAACTCTAAGTACCACTTGAGCAAACGGCACATATCTCGCTTCATTTTATCTTGATTGTTATTATCCGCATTTTATATTTCGCCATTTACTTTATGTATGCTATTTGTTTGTGAATTGATGATATAATGCGCATGGGCTTAGTATGTTGGTCTAAAGGTTCTCTATTTGAGGGAAGAAAAGTCCAAAAGGCTACCTTTACGACAATACTTTTCCGCACCGGACCAAGTGTGTTGGATTGAACGTAAGATATGTTCAATCGAGTATACGAAGTCCTACATTGTTGTCTTTATTTTATATGCACGGTAACATAATGCACATGGGCTAACTAGGGTGGATTAAAGGTCCTCTATTCGAGGGAAATGCTTGAAGGCTACCTTTACCACGATATTTTGCCACACCTTTTATTATGTTATTTACCCTTTGCATATCGTTGCTTTATTACGCATGCATTATATTCTTGTGCGCATGGGCTAACTAGGGTGGATTCAAGGTCCTCTATTCGAGGAAAATGCCTAAAGGCTACCTTTACCACGATATTTTGTCGCAGCGGACGAGGTACACCCGATTGAATGGGAACGAGTTCAATCGGGCACACGGGGTCCTACATTGTGGATTTGCTTATCTATGTATGTGTTGCGTCGTCTATCATGCATTAGGTCTGGTCCCGTTCGAATGCGTTCTCAAACGCTATACGAACGAGAACCTTTTGTTTACCATTCGAACGCATTTACGAACGCTACTCGAACGCGTATGAGTTTCCTTTGCTTTATCATGAATCAGGTATGGTCCCGTTCGAACGCGTTCTCAAACGCTATACGAACGCGAACCTTCTGTTTACCGTTCGAATGTGTTTTCGAACGCTACACGAACTCGCATATATTGAACTGATTCCTTTTCATCACACTTCACGCATAATCGCTTCTTGGGTGGTTTCTTTTGTATCATGTAATTAATCATACCATTACATTATTGATACTTTCACTATTATCACCTATTTGTATCCCCGCATTTATCTATTTGATGTGTTCATAAGATGGTGTTCAAGCATGATTAGGTCGTTAGGATGTTACTTGTTTCTCAAGCATGATTTAGACATTAGTATGTTATTCCTCTATGCATGATCTTGTTATCTCCTTTCGCAATAGGTGTTTCTTTATGTTTATGCTTAGGTTGTTATTTATCTTTCACGTTTGATGATTCAACATGTTCATGAGATTATTGTGTGATACCGTATGTTTACCATTATGATGATTACTTTCATGCATGTGAACTTAAAAGTAGAACACTCTTGGAAATATGTTGCGTAGATTCGATTAAATTATTGCACAAATCATATCATTACAAATGGCATAAGTAAGGGACCATTCCGAACCCAACGGTTTGAGGTCTTCCCTTGCGAGGGGTGAGTGCGGCCTTAAATTATTTTCCCGGTTCACACCGGGTGGCGACTCCATGTTATTTCTTCGGTTTAGTCCCATGCTGGCTACTCCGTACTCCCAACCGAGCCGCGAGCCCAGAACAGCGTCGTCCAACATATGTGTCCTACAATGACACTACTGATGGTGTCAAATGTTCGGTTGCGTAAAAGACCTGTAAAAAGGAAGAAAATGAGCCCCAGTCAAATAAATCAGATTCGGCCATATTCAAACAAATTATGAAGATGAACATTCACTCGACGAGCTCCAAAATTCGGGGATTCACCTCGCTTCAGTCGACCCAAAAACCATCTCACCCTTCACAAAGAAATAATGCTTTTGCCAGTCGCCTCGGTCATTTATTGTGAGAACCTACACCAAGTGTTCCCTCTTCTGATGAAAAAATAAATGGTATCTTCCCTTATCCATCAGATGCTTCTCAAGTAGTAGGTGTAGAGTAAATCTATAACCTCAAAGGTTATCCCTAACTCATATGTTATGCATTCATCCGATATCAATACTCTCTAAGTATTGGGCATCAACTGTGAGGGAGCTAAATCATAATGATCTAACATCTCCCAAGCTAGAATTAGTATTAAGAACCTCGACTGGTATTCATATGGCCTTTCGTAGAAGCCAATCTATCATGAAATCTTGTAGTCAATCCTCTCAGAAGAAGAAGTTAATCTAACCTCAATCAACTTAAGAAACCTATGTACCAACTTCATCTCCCTCATCATCTGCTCAGTCACACGATTGGCAGGGTTCTTTGTAAATATATTTTTTATAGGTTCACTTATACTTGGATTCCCATTCGACTCTCTGGCAATTGGTAAGGTCCTAAGAGGTTCTACCTCCTTGGGCACTCCTAAAGGTGGCTCGACTACCATCAACATCCCAACCTCAACATGAGTCCCATTAGACCAGTCAAAACCACATTCGTCTCCAATCGACCTATCTATCATGAGACTCAGTATACATCTCTACAAGAGTGCCTCTAGAACCCATCGAACTCTCACTCGACATCAGTCCAGACCGCTACACTATGATTCAAGCCTAGAAACAGCTAAATCTTTAAGATCTCTACGTCCTTATTATACTACACCCTAAGAGATCAAACCGCCTAAATATTCAAGAAAAATTTGATTCTGCTTGAAGAATAATTTGAAGAATTGAATAACGTCGAAAGAATACCTTGTATAGGTTGAGAGCTCCTTCACTTGAAAGACTGTAAGAGATTTCTTGAAATGAAGCAAATGAGCCTTCAAACCCTCACTTATACTCATCCTTCAAATGACGTTTCATTCTCCCGCCTAAACCCACCTCGAAACGCACACTATGGCTACAGTTGTGAGTCGACACAGAGAGCCAGAACCCTTAAAAGCTCGTTTCCCAAACCTATCTCATAGAGCTCAACTGGGCCCATCTCACCGTCGCTTGGGGACAATCCATCCTCCAAAAATGCAACCACAGTCGCGTGGGCCAGAACCAAAGTCACATGCACACATTCTCTCTAAACGATAAGGAAGGATTCTTGTTTGGCTCAGACAACATACGAAGCGAAGTATCTCCCCAAATTGACATGGGAAAATGCTATTTGATGGACTTAATCGATTGAGAAATGTCCCGCGTGAAGGACATCCTCTCCAGATGACATGAAATGATCATCTCCTTCGTCATATGATATTATTGGACCTTCATCTGGTCCAGACAACATCATTGGGTCTTCATCTGGTCCAAACCGTAGAGAGACATGTTTGATCTAAACGACATGGCATGGCCCTCTCTCTTGCAGATGTCAAAGGACCACCAATTGGTTTAGCGGATATAGTCTCCAGTCGATAAGTAAAAGTGTTTATTATCAATACAACTAATAATATTTATGGTTTCAAGCCCAAAAGCAATACCAGACTACATAGTGGTTCTGGTCGACATGGTAAATCTAGTCGACAGAATAGACTCAACCAACATCATCCGTTTATGGCATATGGATTCCAGTCAACATCAAACATATGGTAAATTAAGAGTGAAGACTTAAACTTTCATCTGGTCCAGATAAAATTAAAGACTTCTTTGGACCTTCAGCAGGTAAGGTCGGCTAAAGATTATCTTGGAACTTCATTTGGTCCAGTTGATGAGAATATTCCTCATGACCCTTGTCAGGTTAGGTTGAAGACTTAGACCTTTACTAGGTTCAGTTGATTAGAGATTATCCTGGACCTTCATCTGGTCCAGTCAATGAGAACATTCCTAATGACCATTGTCGGGTTGGGTTGAAGGCCTGGACCCTCATCTGGTCTAGGTGACATTAAAGACTCCCATGTACCATCATTAGGTCTAGCCAACTAGAGTTTATCTTGGACCTTCATTTGGTCCAGTCTACAAAAACATTCCATTTGACCTTCGACATGTCGAATTGATTATCTCTTGGACCTTCACCTGGTTTAGTCGATTGGAGATTATCTTAGTCCTTCATCTGGTCCAGTCTATATGACATTCCCAATGACCTTCATCAGGTCAGATAATCTCATAGACCTTCATCTGATCCAATTGACCTTGCAGACTCATAGACTTAACCTGGTCTAGTCGACATAGCATGACATTCGTCTGGCCTAAGCAATATCAGTATTCCAAATGAAATGGGGACTCCATACGACATACTCATTAATTACTCTCCAAACCAATGACTTATTGACTTAGAAAGTATAGGAAAAACTGTATGGGCCAAATTTGAGCTATAGACCCAAACATCATTTTTTCTCAAATGATATTTGTGCCCACATAACAAACTTACATAAGGTTATGTCTCTTAGCCTTCATCTGGCCCTAATGGCATCATGGACTGCCAAAAAGGCCTGATCAACATGGGGTCCAACCGTCAGGGTCCCACTCTACATGGACATTCTAGTCGATGACGATCTCAGACGATATCAAGGCTATTTGGTTAAATATGCTTCAACGTCAGGCTATCAACAGCTCTGAACCTACATATAGGATTCACACACAAGGCCCACAAGCTCATACACCCCAAGGGCAGCCTAAAGGCTTCAGGAGCCTACACAACTCAAAAGATCTCCAGCATACCCTAATCATGCTACTTAATATCTCAGCCGACAACACATGAGTAATGTCCCACTCGACGTTGCCCCATATTATACAGAGCCCCAGTAGACATCGTCCGCTAGTCTACACACGACTAATTCATTCTTAACATGGAAACTAAACATTTATGTCAAAATAGATTACCTAAAAACACGGTGGTATATTTCAAGTACAATAGAGATTACACATAATCCTGAATATCTAGGTATTATTAATTCAGTCTACACTTTACCACCATTTCCTAAATAATATTGGAAAAAGACACTTCCAAAGAATCTAAACCGACTAAATGGGCTATCTCACAGCCTATAAAAATAGATGGAATCCAATGGGTTGATTCATTCAAGCTTTGGCTTTTACACTCGAGTTCTCAAAGCATACATTACTTCTTAAACATCATCATACCATCCTCATGATAATTTATGAAGATCGAGGTAACCATTTACTTTGTTCTTCTCTTTCTTTTTACTCGTCATTGTCAGTAACATTGGCGTTGGAGTGCCTACGACATCTACCACACTGGTGGGTGTTGGGATATATGCCTTAAAGCTTCATGTATAGTAAATATAATTATTTATTATGAAATAAAAGATGCATTACTCATTTATCAAAATGTTTGATTTAAATCGCATATTATAAATTATCTTGTTTACCATTGATTACTCATGTGCCTTCAAAATTCGTGTATGAGTTTCATACACAAGAGAATTTAAGTCTGAAATTAGTAATCTAAAATAGTCCATAGAGAGAAAACAAAAGGGGTACTTTGTTTATGGTTTATCTATAGTTGTGGTCCATTCTATACTTGTATGGCGACCTTGATCCAGAATCGTCCATGTGGTGACATGAGAATGAAGGCACCTTGTATGATGTGATCATATAAGACTAGACCCAGACATAAATTAATTTCTTATTATATCCGTTATACAAAGAAATTCATTTCAATCTACTAGATTGTCATATATGGATTGATCTGAATCCCGAGTGTACTGTGAACTCCTGCATGACATGTTATATCCTTTGATTTACTAAGGTGAGGTTGGTGTAACAATCCCGACCAATAGCTACGTACTTTGGGGACATGGTTTGGTGTGCAGCTGAGAACGTTTTACATAGATATTGAGTTCACTCTTTCTTGCAAGAAGTAGAGAAGTATCTTCCTTAAGGGTTGATTCGGTACTTGAACGATTAGAGCGTTAAAGACTTTCTATTACGAATAGAAAGATTAATATTCATAATGGTTATGAATAAATCATTCATTAGAGAATCAATGATACTTAATGTAAAAAATAATTAGAGTGGTATAACAGATACTTCGACCCGGCTCTAATTATGAGATACTTGTGAAGGGCCAATCTGTATGCAATGACTATATCGATGGACAACAAAGTAGTTCGGCTTATATTTTCCATCTACGGCAACGAGATTGCAACTTCAGGTTTTTAGTATAATAACCCGAAGTTAATAATTTGGAATATTTAATTAAAGAGTTTAATTAATATTTCAGGATTATTGGAGCTCGGAACTGTAGGTCCATTTGGTCCTCGTGCTAGCTCGATATACTGTAGTAAATAAAATATAATTGGATAGTCTAATTATATACTCACAGATATATATCTATATATTATTAATGGGATTAATAATATACTTAGTCACAAATGAAAAACTATATTAAATAAGTTTAATATAATGTTTTCAAGAATTTTTGATTATGAGATAATCAAGTGTTTATAATTATGAGATGATTATATTATCATTAGGATAATATTGTTAGCATTATCAAATAGACAAACCCATGCGGCTTTCTTTTTTCTCCAATGTGTTTGTGTATTAGGACATACAAAATTGTCTTATCTTTAGGTCCATTTCATATGCCTTTGTATGGCACTGTAGACACTGTATTTTTGTATGAAAGCCCGGTGATGAGCCTCGTTTGGAGGCACTACCCAATAAGTTACGGAAGTTGCGGGAAACAGACGTCGGAATGGAAAATTCAAGATAAGTACGTCACCAGATTTGATTCGCATGTTCACTGCATGTGCGTTCGTGCCGTATTCAGAAACACGTTCGAACGACGAACAGATTGCGGGTGTTCGTACAACGTCTAGAAACACGTTCGAACGAACGTCCATGATTCTGTTTTAAAAATTGAAGCCTCAGCCCACCAAAGAACCAAACCACATGCCTAAAGCCCACAAGCCCAATCCAAAATATTCAAATCACATTAAACACATGTTAAAATCCAAACAAATCACCTTCCTAATCTAAATAAATCAAAATCAAATTAAATCCAATCAAATCAAATCAAATCACCTCCCAAATTAAAGATATTCCCCACCAAAAATACAAAATTTATTTCCCTAAATAATTTAATTAAATGCACCCCATATTTACTTGATTTTATTCCCTTTTTTAAGCCATGCACACACAAGGAAACCCTAGGCTCACCATTATAAAAAGAGACTCAAGCCAACCTTATTCCCCCTTAGACATTGATACCTTTCTCTCTCCCGCCTATACCTCCCTCTCTCATTCCGCACACATAAGCCACTCACCTTGCACGCCATAATCATCCACGCAACTCACACACCATACATAAACACAAACCAACCCACGCACATACACCTTGCACGTACTCAACAAGCCGCGTAAAGAGACCAACCAACCCTTGACACCACTCACAATTGCCACAAACAGACACACGCAACTTCACTGCTCACCAAGCCAAGAACACAACGAGCACAGCCCATAAAACAGTCACTGCATCACCAAAAACTGCACACAAAACAGTGACCAAAATAGAACAACAAACTACCCCCATAACCGATCCCAAAATAGTTCAAACCTGTCCAAATAACCCTGACAATAGTCCCTAAATAACCCCGAAGCAGTAACCAAAATGGACACGCAAGCAGCAACTAAAAATAATGAGGAAAGACCGAGAAAACAGCAACAAAAGCAGCGGAACAGCCAAGGAAAAAATTAGACCAAAAAACCAAAAAAGTTACGGAGCATTAACCCTTCCGGCGACGACACAACGCACTTCCGATGAGCAACTTAAAAGGTAAGACCTGAAGGCACCCTTTTATTACTTTTTATTTTGTAGTTTAGATGCGGTACGCTCGGTTGGACATGAAATATGTCCAACCGGATGTGCGAGGTCCTATATCAAAGACGACCAAATTCTTGGTCACATCTTTCTTTAACATTCCTTTACCTATTTATCGCACATTTATTTAATATTATTAGCTCTTTATCATTCTGCATGTTTCTTTCTTTGTTTATGTGTTGTTATATGCATTGTCATACTTCACGTCCATTTTCATGATTGCATTGTGTTAACGTTTGAATGTTGCCTCTCATGGTATATCGGATGGAAACCCAGACATAAATTCTGTAGCCGAATCTGAATGGACGGTAGTGCAGTCTGTACTTGGGATACAACTCCACGTACCGCTTGGGGAAACATTCCCGCATGTGTTTACTGCATTATGGATGCCATTTTCGCCATCCTATTCAAACGTGCTCGAACGCATACATTCTGCCTCGCCCCCGTTCGAATGTATTTCCAAACGCTACACGAACATGGGCATTCTGGACAGGTTCCTTTATCATGTCTTAGGTATTTTTGTGTTTGTTGTTCCGCTATTTTTTTCTATGTGTTGTTTCTTTATTTGTGTATTGTTAATCTAATGCGCATGGGCTAACTAGGGTGGATTAAAGGTCCTCTATTCGAGGGAAATGCCTAAATGCTACTTTTACCATGATGTCTTGTCGCGCCGGACGAAGCACACTCGATTGAATGTGAGATGTGTTCAATCGGGCATACAAGGTCCCATATTATTGCTTTATTTATCTTCTATGCATTGCTACTTGATGCGCATGGGCTAATTATGTTGGTTTAAAGGTCCTCTATTTGAGGGAGAAAAAGTCTAAAAGACTACATTTACCACGATATTTTGCTGCGCCTTTTATTATTCCGTTATTTATTTTTCACTTATTATCTCTTTGTTTATTCATGCATTGTGATCTAGTGCGCATGGGCTAACAAGGGTGGATTAAAGGTCCTCCATTCGAGGAAAATTCCTAAATGCTACCTTTACCACGATGTTTTGCCGCGTCGGATGAGGTACACTCGATTGAATGTGAAATATGTTCAATCGGGCATACGATGTCCTACATTATGTATTTGTTTATCCATGCATGTGTTTGTGTCATTTTAGATTCCATTTTGGTAATCTCGTTCGAATGCATTTCCGAACGCTATACGAACGTGGACATTTTGTTTCATTTACATTCGAACACGTTTCAGAACGCTACTCGAACGCACATGTATTTTGTTTTATCATGCATCAGGTCTTACCCCGTTCGAACGCATTTTCGAACGCTATACGAACGTAGAAATTCTGTTTCATTTACGTTCGAACGTGTTTCAGAATGCTACTCGAGCGCGTACGTATTCTGTTTTATCATGCATCAGGTCTTACCCCGTTCGAACACATTTCCGAACGTTATACGAACACGGACATTCTGTTTCATTTACGTTCGAACCTGTTTCAGAATGCTACTCGAGCGCGTACGTATTCTGTTTTATCATGCATCAGGTCTTACCCCGTTCGAACACATTTCCGAAAGCTATACAAACACGAACATTCTGTTTCATTTACGTTCAAACATGTTTCAGAATGCTACTCGAATGCGCACGTATTCTGTTTTATCATGCATCAGGTCTTACCCCGTTTGAACGCGTTTCCGAACGCTATACGAACGCAGACATTCTGTTTCCTTTATGCTCGAATGCATTTCAGAACGCTACTCGAACGTGCATGTATTCTATTTTATCATGCATCAGGCCTTGTCTCGTTCGAACAAGTTTTCGAACGTTATACGAACACGAACATTATGTTTACCATTTGAACGTGTTTTCAAATGCTACACGAACGCACACACAGTGCACAAACTTCTTTTCGTCACATCTCATGCATGTTTGCTTCTTTGGTCATTTCTTTTGCACTACATGATTAATCATATCATTTCATTATTTACGCTTAGACAATTATCATTTATTTATATTTCCGCATTTATCTGCTCAATGTGTTCATGAGATTGTGTGCTTGCCTTTATTTCACTTACTTCTATGCATGCAAACTTAGATATAGGTTGTACGCAAACTTAGATATAAGTTATTCTTGCATGTGTATGTTGTGTAGACTTGGTTATATTATTGCGCGAATCTGTTCATTACAAGTGGCATAAGTAAGGGACCATTCCGAACCCAACGGTTTGAGGTCTTCCCTCACGAGGGGTGAATGCGGCCTTAAATCATTTCCCATTTCACACTGGGTGGCGACTCCATTTTATTTCTCCGATTTAGTCCCCCGCGGGCTATTCCGTACTCCCGAACGGGCCGCGAGCCTGGAACAGCGTCGCCGATTTCTGTGTCCTACAGGCACACCACTTGATTATATTTTTCAATTTAAAATATAAGACTTGTGCTGGCTTTCAAAATATAGGGAATAAAATCCTGGAATTTTTTCTCAAGTGTTGAGAATAGAGAAAAAAGTGAGCAAGAACATCATCTTCTATAATCTTTCTTTCAAATGCCAAAAAGAATAGGGAGAGAGCTTCTTCCAATTCTCAAGTGATTTATTTTTCTCTGAAGTGTTGAAAGAAAGGAAATAAAAACATTTGTGATAATAATTTTTTGTAAAGAGTTTAGAGAATTAATTTCGTGAGGGAAGTCCACACTTCGATTTGTTGGTAACAAGTCATAGCGTGGAAGATTGAGTGGTAGATTTCAGTAACGGATCTCAGGGAAATGTATTCAAGACAGAAGCAAATCCAGTCATCAAAGGGCTGCTCGGATTCGATTTTCATAAGGGAGAGGGCATAAATTTTTTAAGGTCGATCTCGGAAATTAAGCCGCTTCCGCTGCGTGAGGGAAAATAGTTTCCTACAATTGGCATCAAGAGCGAGGTTGAAAAGTGTTCTTAACCCTTCTATTTTTAATTAAAATTTTTTGTTTTTAATGATTTATATGAGATAAAAATTATTGGTAAGCATGTTGTTATGAGTAGGCATATTTTAATGTTCATGTGATGAATGTTTGTTTTTAGATTCATTTGATGAATGTATTGCATTGATCGTTAATTTTTTCTGGCTCTTTTTTATGTTATTTTGGTTTTGGGATTGCAAGGCCATAATGCCAAATTTTTTCAACTATTGTAAATATTATTTCCTATGTAAAACTTTCAAGTTGTGACATTTTATGTAACTTGGAGAGCTGACGGTGCAAAGAACTCAACACGAGCTGATGCCACAAAGGACTCAACACCACTCCGTGGAACGAGACATGACGACCTAGGGATGCCTTGGATTATATTTGTACTAATTAGATTAGTATAGAAAAATAAGAGCCCAGTCATTCGAATTTTGGTGCTTTGGTTACTTCATGTAAACTTGGAAAACAGAAGGCATCGTGACGCTCAATAGCTTGCGTCGCGACTCTAAAATTTACTTTTTGCCTGGATTTTACATTGCATCGTGTTGCGACGCTAATCGGGTTGTATCCTGACGTGCATACCTGATGTTTGAGCGTTGCGACTCTAAACAAGTTGCGTCACGACGCTGAGCAGAGTTTACATTATGCCTCATTTTTACACTGCAACGCGTCGCAACGCCCATGGTTATATGTATAATTAATTTCAAAATATTTGAATAACATATCATATAGCCTAGAGTGCCTACTCTTGTATTTTCACATGCCATAACATGTTTATATGCATGGATATTCTAGTAAAAAAATGTGATTTTATGTAAATTAAGAGTTAAATTGGAATATGATATTCATGGAAATAAATTAATAAGATTAATTGGTTTAATGGTTTAAAATTGAAAATTCAAAGTTTAATACTTATGGACCTTATGAGTGCATTATGTTTTCCCTTAGTATATCAGATGAAAACCGGACGTAAATTCCATAGCCGAAGAAGAAGAAGAAAAGTATTAGGAAGGCTAAGGCTAAGCCCATGAAGAAGAACAAGAAAAGCTCCAAGGATGTCAAACCCAAAGGAAAGTTTTTCCATTGCAACAAATATGATAATTGGAAAATGAATTGTCCTAAATACCTTGCATAACTGAAAGAGAAAAAGGCCACATGTAAATATTATTTATTTGTTATTGAGTCTTTATTAGTGGAGGATAATAAATCCATATGGATTGTTGGTTATGGAGCCACTAACCATGTTTATTCTTCTTTGAAGCTACTTGATTCATGGAAGGACCTTGCTGAAAGTGACTACACCATGAGGGTCGGGCCATGAGATGTCATTTCAACAAGAGCAGTATGAGTTTCCAGTTTAAGCTTTTTTAATAAGAGTTATTTATGTTTGAATAATGTGTTGTTTATTCTTGATTTTCGTAGGAATTTGATTTCTGTCTCTAAAATTTTGGATGATGGATTTTCAATTTCATTTAATAATAATTTGTTTATTATTGGTAGAAATGGATTAACTATATGTATAAGAAACTCCGAAAATAATTTATGTGTTAAGGCCATTAACACATAATTCACTGCTCAATACTGAAATATTTAAGGTTGAAAAATCTAAAACAAAATGGCTAAAGATTTCTCACGATGACACATAACAGTGGCATCTTGGACTTGGACATATTAGCCTTGATCAGATAGATAGGTTGATAAAGAACAGAGCTTTAAACTAGTTAAAGCTTGGAACTTTACCAGTGTACGAATCCTGTCTAGAAGGAAAGATGACCAAAAAAACATTTTACTGGATAAGATATAAAAGCCAAACAACCACTTGAGCTAATACATTCAGACATTTGCGGACCGATGAATGTAAAAGCCCGAGGTGGTTATGAATATTTCATCACATTTATTGACGATTATTATATATATGGGTACGTTTACCTAATGTAGTACAAGTCAGACACTTTTGAAAAGTTCAAAGAGTATCGTGCTGAGGTTGAGAACCAATTAGGTAAGACGATCAAAACTCTATGATCGAATTGTAGAGGAGAATATCTTGACAAAGATTTCGAGGAATTCTTAGTTGAGTATTGGATAGTATCCCAGCTCACAGCACTTGGAACACCACAGAAAAATGGTGTTGCAGAGAGGAGAAATTAGACCCTACTAAACATAATAAGATCAATGTTTAGTTATATTTCACTATCTAGTTCATTCTGAGGATATGCATTGCAAACAACAATGTATATCCTTAATGTAGTTCCATCTAAGTCTGTTCCTAAGACTCTTTTAGAGTTATGGAGTGGTAATAAAGCTAGTTTGTGACATTTCCGTATATAGGGGTATCCAGCACATGTGCTGAAGAACAGTACTACAAAGTTAGAGCCACTTTCTCAGTTGTGCCTATTTATACGATATCCTAAGGAAACTAGAGGTGGGTTCTTTTATAGTCAGGAAGATAACAAAGTGTTTGTATCGACAAACGCTATATTTCTTGAGGAGAACTATATGAGGGAGTTCAGTCTTCGAAGTAAAGTCTTATTCGAGGAGTTACTTGTTGGTTCGACCAACACACCATCGACAACAACTGTTGACAGAAACATAACACCTTCAATATTTGAGCGTCAAATGCAAGTTTATCAGAATGATCTGCCACCTAGACGTAGTGGAAAGGTTGTACGACAACCTGATCGCTATCGAGGAGATGAAGAGGCATAAGTTGTTGCATCCAGTGATGGTATAGATGATCCATTGAACTATCGTAGTACAATGGATGATTTTGATAAAGAGGAACAACTCAAAGCCATGAGCCTCGAGATGGAGTCTATGTACTCCAACTCAGTCTGAGAACTTGTAGACCAACTTGATGAAGTAAAACCCATATGTTGTAAATGGATCAACAAGAGAAAGAGAGGGACATGGGGAAGATACATACCTTCAAGGCTAGGCTAGTGGCTAAGGGTTATACCTAGAAAGAATGAGTCAGCTATATTGAGACTTTCTCGCCAGTAGCCATACTCAAATCCATTTGTACTATTCTCTCTATTATTACATATTATGACTATGAGATTTGGCATATAGACGTCAAGACCGAATTATTGAATAGAAATCTTGATGAGTGTATCTATGTGGTACAACTAGAGGAGTTCGTAGCCCAAGGTCAGGAGCAAAAAGTTTACAAACTGTAAAGGTCCATTTATGGACTTAAGCAAACACCTTGATATTGGAACATAAGATTTGATGCTACAATCAAGTCTTATGATTTTGAACAGAATGTCGATTAGCCTTGTGTATATAAACACATCATTGATGGAAATGTGATTTTCTCGTTTTGTACGTCGATGATATTTTGCTCATTAGGAATGATATAAAAATATTATCGGACGTGAAAACCTCGCTAGCTAATCAATTCCAAATGAAAGATTTGGGAGAGACCAGTTATGTACTTGGAATCCATATTCTTCGAGATCGCGATAGATGAATGTTAGCTATGTCTCAGACATCTTATATCGAAAATATCCTTGTGTAATTTGAGATGAAGATTTCTAAGAAATGTAATTTACCTTATAGACATGAAATTCATTTATCGAATGAACAATCTCCTAAGACACCTCAAGGAGTTGAGGAAATGAAACATATCTCATATGCCTCAGTAGTTGGTAGTCTCATGTATGTTATGTTATACACGAGACCAGACATCTATTTTACAATGGGAGTAGTCAGTAGGTTTCAGTCTAACCCAAGATTAGATCATTGGGTGGCTGTAAAATATATTCTCAATTATCTTAAGAGAACGAGAAATTATATGCTTGTATATTCAAGTGAGGATATGATCCTCATAGGATATATTGACTCTGATTTTCAGACGGATGTCGATTCTAGGAAATCAACATCTGGATCAGTGTTCACCCTGGGTGGTGGGGCCATTGTATGGAGGAGCATAAAATAATATTATATTGCGGACTCCACCATGGAGGCTGAGTATGTAGCAGCTTGTGAAAATGCTAAACAAGCAATCTGGCTCTGGACGTTCTTGGGAGATCTGGAAGTTGTTCCAGATATTGATAAACCACTCACACTTTATTATGATAATAGTGGTGCAATGGCGAATTCCAAAGAACCAAGAAGCCACAAAAAGTGGAAAGCATATAGAGAGAGAAAATATCATCTCATCAGAGAGATAGTGCAATGAAGAGACGTTTCTGTCACGAAGATTGCATCCGCAGAGAACCTAGCTGATCCGTTTACAAAGACCTTGTCGGCTAAAGTATTTGAAGGTCACCTAGAGGGTCTAGGATTACATGACATGTCTCATTTTCTTTAATGCAAGTGGGAGATTATTGGGATATATGTCATAGAGCTTCATGTATAGTAAACGAAATTGTTTATTATGAAATAAAAGATGCATTATTCATTTATCAAAATGTTTGATTTAAATCGCATATTGTAAATTATCTTATTTACCCTTGATTACTCATGTTCCTTCAGACTTAGTGTATGAGTGTCATACAAAAGAGGATTTAAGTCTGAAGTTAGTAATCTAAAATAGTCCATAGAGAGCAAACAAAATGGGTATTTTGTTTGTGATTTATCTATACCTGTGATCCATTCTATACTTATATGACAACCATGATCCGGGATCATCCATGTGGTGATAGGAGAATGAGGGTACCTTATATGATGCGATCATATAGGACTAGACCCAGATAGAAATGAATTTCTTATTATATGGTCATATATGGATTGATTTGAATCCTGAGTGTATTGTGAACTCCTACGTGACAGGCTATGTCCTTTGATTTACTAAAGTGAGGTTGGTGTAGCAATCCCGACCAATAGCTACGTATTTTGGGGACATGGTTTGGTGTGTAACTGAATATCTTCCTTAAGGGTTGATTCGGTACTTGAACAATTAGAGCGTTCAAGTCTTTCTATTACGAATAGGAAGATTAACATTCATAATGATTATGAATAAATCGTTCATTAGAGAATCATTGATACTTAAGGTAAAAAATAATTAGAGGGGTATAACATATATTTTGACTTGGCTCTAATTATGAGATACTCGTGAAGTGCCAATCTGTATGCAATGACTATATCGATGGACAACGAAGTAGTTCAGCTTATATTTTCCATCAACGACAATGACAGTCCAGCTTCAGGTTTTTAGTAGAATAACCCGAAGTTAATAATTCAGAAAATTTAATTAATATTCCAGGATTATTGGAGATCGGAACTATAGGTCCATTTGGTCCCTGTGCTAGCTCGATATACTGTAGCAAATTAAATATAATTGGATAGTCTAATTATATACTCACATATATATATTTATATATTATTAATAGGATTAATAATATACTTTGTCACAAATGAAAATTTATATTAAATAAGTTTAATATAATATTTTCAAGGATTTTTTATTATGAGATAATAAAGTGTTTATAATTATAAGATAATTATATCATCATTAGGATAATGTTATTTGCATTATCAAATAGACAAACCTATGTGACTTTCTTTCATCTTCAACATGTTTGTCTATTAGGACATACCTAATTGCCTTATCTTTAAGTCCACTTCACATGCATTTGTATGGCACACCACTTGATTATGAGATATAAATTATTGGTAAGCATGTTGTGATGAGTAGGCATATTTTAATGTTCATGTGATGAATGTTTGTTTTTAGATTCATGTGATGAATGTATTGTATTGATCGTTAATTTTTTCTGGCACTTATTTTTGTGTTATTTTGATTTTGGGAATGTAAGACCATAAGGTGAAATTTTTTCAAGTGTTGTAAATATTATTTCATATGTAAAAATTTAAGTTGTGACATTCTATGTAACTTGAAGAGCCGATGTCGCAAAGGACTCGACATCGTATCGCGTCGCGACGCTAATCGGGTTGTATCCTGACGCACAAACCTGATGTTTGAGCGTTGCGACTCTAAACAGGTTACATCGCGACGCTGAGCAGAGTTTACATTATGCCTCATTTTTACACTGCAATGATTCGCAACACCCATAGTTATATGTATGATTAATTTCAAAATGTTTGAATAACAATGGTGCCTACTTTTGCATTTTCACATGCCATAACATGTTTAGATGCATGGATATTCTAGTAATAAAATATGATTTTATGTAATTTAAGAGTTAAATTGGAATATGATATTCATGGAAATAAATTAATAAGTTTAATTAGTTTAATGGTTTAAAATTGGAAATTCAAAGTTTAATACTTATGGACCTTATGAGTGCATTATGTTTTCCCATGGTATATCATATGGAAACCCGAACGTAAATTCCATAGCCGATTCCGAATGAACGGTAATGTAGTATGCATTAGGATACAATTCCACGTACCATTGGAATTTATAACGTACTTACATTAAATTAAATGTCTAATTAAAATTTGTCCATTTGTTGAATTCTAAATTTTAAACCTGTTAGTGAACTAATATTTTAAGTGTTAAAATATAATAGGTCACTAAACCAAACTTAATTAAATTAGTTTAATTAAGTAAAATATTAGTTGAGACTAATCAGAATTAGTGAATAAAATTTTAAGAGTTAAAATTGGTTAGATCACTAATTATTCACTAGTATTAATTATGTTATGTTTTTAACCGCACATAATCTAAATAAATTAGATAACAGTGTAATAGAAACCTTAAACTCTAAAATAGTGAGTGGGAAGGGGATATATCACAATATATCCCGCGATCTCCGTTAATTAGTCTGAAAACGTGAGATTCAAAAGGAGCCATGATACAGCTTTGTTTTTATCCCCTATGGATGGTGTCCATTTAGGATCAATATCAGGTTTGGATTCCGATAGAATAGGAACTCTAGATGTATTTGGTGAACTGACCTACCCTACGGCGAAATTTCACTAGTTAAGTCCAAGGGTTCCGAAACAACAGGTTACACTCACAAAGGAATGATTAATATGTTAATCAAAATTCATTGATCAAATCAAACGGTGGTTAGTTAATATAGGAATAAGAGTTATTCCTACATATATTAATTGACATTGTCTCGATCTATCATGTGAATACTTGACCTACCATACGGCGACACTTATTTGTGGGATGATAAATTTACGTGGCATAGTAATTCTTTTAGGTTTCTAATTCATTCTACATGGTTCATGCATCATGTTTAATTTTATTCCTAAATGTTTGATGATTTTAATATGCGATGAATGGCTATTAAATGTAAGTTTATTTATTTTATTTCAGCTATGGTTTCTCCAATTATTGCTATTCTCTCAAATGAAAAATTAATTGGAGAAAATTATGTTAAATGAAAAGTAACATGAACGCCATCTTGGTTTGTGAAGACCTTAAATTTGTCATAACGGAGAAATTTCCTCCCGAGCCAGCCAGAAATTCTAGCCAAGTTATGCGCGATGCCTATTAGAAATGGGTCGCAGCCAATGAGAAAGCCAGTTGCTACTTGCTAGCAGAGATGTCTGAGATTCTTGCTGTAAAACGTGAGCCAATGACTACATCATCTTTGGGGACATGGTTTGGTGTGTAGTTGGAAATATTTTACATAGATATGAAGTTCACTCATTCT
The DNA here is from genome assembly GCA_019454045.1 of Zanthoxylum bungeanum. Lineage (NCBI taxonomy): Eukaryota > Viridiplantae > Streptophyta > Magnoliopsida > Sapindales > Rutaceae > Zanthoxylum > Zanthoxylum bungeanum. The sequence goes on from SKCR01026307.1 coordinate 225,300, forward strand.
TGCAAGAAGTATATGAATATCTTCCTTAAGGGTTGATTCGGTACTTGAATGATTAGAGCGCTCAAGTTTTTCTATTACGAATAGGAAGATTAATATTCATAATGCTTATGAATAAATCGTTCATTAGAGAATCAATGGTACTTAAGGTAAAAAATAATTAGAGAGGTATAACTGTAATACCTCAGTTATTTTATTTTATTTTATTTTTATCTACATTATATTCTTAACCCCACAATTATAAATCATTACCTAATATATGTTTCTTTATCTATAAAATTATTGAAACCTAATTTTTATCCACCCACCATTAACCCTACCTTATCATCTCTACCAAATCATGCTTTTATGTCTCCTAATAAAAAAAACGTCACTAATAGGCCAAGCATAATTATGGCAACACTCTGCTCAAATAATATATCACGAGCCAATTATTCTTCTCATTCTTTCTTTAATTTCGTGTTGGCATGGCAAACGAAGCCAAGGCCAATTTCGTCAGGCGATTACGAAGTAGTGGTATGCCACTTCATCGAAGTCATCTCTATTGCTCCGGATAACCACATGTTGTATTCCAATTGATCTTCATCATAAGGCGCTCAAATCTGGCTTGGAAGATGCTAAAGCATCAGCTTCCACTTCATTCGGATCACGTTCTCCGCCGTCCAGAAATCTGTTTGGTTCCGCTTTTTCCTGACCGAGATGTGGGTAAAATTAATGACGAATCTGACATCGAGAGCGTGTGATACAAGCTTTTGGGATTTTATTAACGTGAGACTTAAAGGGCTCACTGGTGGTGATGGTGTGGAAATGTAGAAGGATGATTTGCCAAGAAAACCGGGGCCCGCTACGGAGGAGACTAAGAAACCTGAGCCAAAACCAATAGAGTTGATGGATGAGGAGTTGGAAGCGAAGGTATGAAAAGAAAATGCATTGAAGGAGAAAGAGGCAGGATATGCGGCGTATAAGAAAAAGGAATTTGAGAAAGCAATTGAACATTATACCTATGCTCTGGAGCTTGCTGATCAAGATATTTATTACTTAACTAACCGTGCTGCTGTTTATCTTGAAATGGGCAAGCCCCATCACCTTGTTCGATATAGCTTCATCCATTGACTCTCCATCAGGTCCTGAAATCTCCTACCTCGAACGTATCATGAGATTGTCAGTCCGTAAAAATATCTTCAATGCAGATCATCCATCGGACGGTTGAGAGACCCTTTACGGACTGACACACTAATCGTAACAACTTGTTATTGAATCTGTATATAGCTTGAGGCCTTTATTCCTAATCGAGAATCATTCACACATAACCGGTTTGTGGCTTTCGCTAAGTCGATGTGTCAAAGATGGCGGTGTTACTTTTGATAGGCGTATGGCTGTAGTATGAGTGTCATAGCTTCACAAGATGACAAGTTCAATAAGATCTTTAATGATGTCATGACTTCTAACAGGTTCAGTAGCAAAGACATTAGTGTCAAGTTATAAAGATGGGTATGATTGCTTGAAATCATTGGTGGATATTGGCGGTGGGAATAAAGGAACCATTGCAAAGATTGTCAAATCGTACCCACACATCAAAAGTATCAACTTTAATTTGCCATATGTCATCGCCACTACACCACCGTTGATGGGGTTGTTAGTGTTCCTAGAACATGCAAAGGATCTAATAAGCAAGAAAAGGTGTTCATAAATTCATTATAAGTTGCAGAATTACTTACATTGAATGAATTTGAGCTTTTAAAATTTTGAATGAAGATCTCCAAGATCCTTTATTTGTGTTGATTCCAATCTTTGAGTTGGTTTCCCTATCACCTTAGTTGATTTCTTGAAGTGCTAGCTTTGTTGATTTTGCAACAAAATCAAAGAAATGAAGGCTTCAAGTTCATGCTCATAATGTGTCTTAGGGTTTTTCATTTTTGTTCCAAGTGTTGTGTTAGAAGTGAGAGAGTTAGGTTTGGTAAAGGGTTTTACCATTTTTACCCAAATTTGGTAGTTGGGTCTTGGTTTTCCAAAAACCAAAACCATGTAGTTGAAAAGCAAATGGTTTTGGCATAATTGCCAACTACTCTCTCAACTACCACTTCACACATGTGAAATAGGCCCCACACTCTTTTGAATTCAAAATTCAAAAGAAAGGTCTCTAAGATATTTTCCGCGGCTCGGATCCATTTAATTCGATTAAACGAACTTTCGTCATTAAATAATTAAATAACGATTCCTCGCAAATATATTACGAGCTTCGTTTACGAATTAATTCTAAATTAATCCGTTCGTTTGTATTAAAGTCCAACTTTAATTTCGTAATGAAATCCAATTCATATTAATATATCCGATATATTAATTTTAGCCCATACGAATAAATTAAATAGAAAAATCAAATTTAACTATTAAATTTATTTTACCGATTAATTCCAAATTAATCGTGTTCTATCTCTTCCGAACACATTTAATCCCAGATTAAATAATGCTTCAATTAATCCCAGATTAATTTTCTCTCTCTTAATTAATCCTAAATTAATTCTAATTTAAATCAACTGTCATCAGTGAATCTTTGGGAAGCGACCCAAGAGATCCCTGGATATGTTGGCAGTAAATATGGTCATCGGATTATCCGAATACGTGCGTACCTCGTACCACGTGCTTACCGATTTACAAGACATGGTTGGCTTTTAGCAAAGTACTGTGCCTACCCAATTCTCCAGAAATATTCTTACTGGAATATATAATCTATGTCAGACGTAGTATACGTAGTATTGCATATTTCGATCCAGTATCGGATGTCACGTGCTAGGCCTGGGGCTAGAATTATGTCTGCCCCGTACGAAGCATATGTCGGATGTCTGGTAACTAGTCTCTATAATCGGATAAACATGACCTAGTCATATCATCCTGATGACTGCAGTACTTAAGAGTACTAGTTCCGTATCCTACGTGACATCATCTCCACTGTGACTGGAGTGATACTTCTGTCTTGACATCACACCTAATATACTACGATTCTCAATATACCCAGCAGAGGCGTACACAGAACCGGTTAAAGCCCTGGACGACCAAAACCAAAGCATATTGATTGTCGTAAGTATTAGCGGTGCAAGTCTCACGTTAAGACCAAATACACCTACCCTGATTTCGGACTTCCATAGACACATAGTCATACTACCAATGGAATTCTGAGGGGTCTATCCAGAGCGAAGCTGTTTTCTATACCATCGGTAAAACACAACCTCCTATTACACTTGCATGAGTATCCAATACCCAAATATATGAGAACTATGCCGTTGTGCTCCCACAATGCGCACAAGTGTAATACGAGTCTATTCCGCATTATCGATGTCCAATCTCGATAATACTACGACTAGGGATTATTTAATGATTAATCCTTTATGGACTGATACTGTCTCATATCATCTCAATCCAGGAACTAATCATAGGGACCTCCTATAATTTATACATCGAGGTGATCTAATCACAAATGATAAGAGTGCAATCTCCTTGTCACATAGTTAATTTGTACAAAAACACCATGATTTGTACAAATAGTGACGATATGGGTCATAATTGTCCAACAATCTCCCACTTGGCCTATAGCCAGTCACTCGAGTGTCATACACCCGAACTATGTACGGTTCGCTCAAACTGCTGAGGAAAGGCTTTCGTCAGCGGATTTGCATGATTATCGTCTGATGCGATTTATTCGATCATCACATCGTCACGATGTATGATCCGAACGAATCAGATGAATAGTCGAAGTATATATCTGGATCGTTGATGAGACCATTAATTCTTTAGCTTGTGCTGACGCCTAGCTCAGCTGCTTTCAGAACTATATCTAATCTAATTAGATTTATCATCGACCCAAATGGCTTCTTTTGCTGCCTCAGCCGCAGCAATAACCCGTATTTATTTTTATTCGGTAACAGTATCTTGCTTGGAAGATTTCCAGCTCACTGTTCCGTTATTCAAACTGTATAGTACAGTTGTTTTTATCGGTTAGGAAACTTGCACCAGTGATCCCAGTCACTTCAAGTTCTCATTCTCCATAGTTTAAGATAACATCATTAGTTCTCTAAGATACTAACGGATGTTCTTAACATCAATCCAGTGATTATCACTTGGATTGGCCTGTTTGTGACTCCATATGCTCAAAGCGTATGAGACACCAGGTCATGTACGTTTTTCAATGTACGAGTTCTCGCAGAGTGTTAACAACTTTAAATCTATTCCAATAGATCTTTATTCCTAGAATAAAGGTTGTTTCTCCCAAGAATTCTACAGAGAATTTTTCATGAAAGCCAAACTTTCACCGATTGTAATATGGGAATATCATTTCCAAGAAATGACATATCATCATTATTTAGGACATCATTGTCAGTGCGCTCCCACTAACCTCCTTATATACACAAGAATCATATTCGTTTTGAATCAAATCATACACCATTATGATTACATCAAAACGATAGTTCCAAGAATCCAATGCTTACTTCAATCCATACATGGATCGAATAACCTGCAAACCTTGTTTGCTAGTTTTGGTACGACAAAACCGTCAGGATGTTATAAACATCCTCCAAAGAGGTTTCCGTTTAAGGAAAGCGATTTTGACGTTCAGCTACCATATTTCATGAATGAAACATGCAGCATCAGCAAGCATTATCCAAATGGATTTATCCATGGCAATAGGTAAAAGATTTCATTGTTATCGACACAATGTTGATAACGATACCTTTTCGCTACAAGCCTAACTTAGTACGTTGGTATGTTGCCATCCATGTATGTCTTCCTTGAAGACTTATATAGTACCAATAGGCACAATGCCTTCTGGTACATCAACTAGTCTCTAAACATAGTTGGTATACATGGAATCCAATTCGGACTTCATGGCACTTTGCCATAATGGGGAGTCGACACCTTGTATCACTTCCTCATATGTAGTCAGTCTGTCTTCCTCAATAAGATTGACATATTTATGAGGTGAGATCAGAAACCCATACCTCTCAGGTTGTGTTCTGACTCTCTCCGACTAACACGGTTCTTGTGTATTCGAAGATTGTGGTACAGTTTCATCCTTGATGAACTGTTTGTGTTCCATTAAGGACTAGGTGCCTTGAACAGTATTACTCCGATTTTCATCGAGTCTTACTATCCTCCCACTTACCACTGCATATCGGTATTCCTCTTAGGAAAAACGCATGGCGAGCAACAACTACATTGTTCTCATGTGAGATGTATAAGTACTATACTTTGGTTTCCCTAGGATAACCTACAATTTAGGCACTTATCCGATTTGGGTTCTAGTTTGGTATTATCCAAACGTATGCCTAGCATTCCCAAATCTTCAGGAGTGAGAAAAATCTGTTTATTTCCTGTTCATATTAAATATGAATTCTATCTAACAGATTTTCATGGAACCTTATTCAAAATAAGTATTGCACTATTAATGCTTATCCATTTGAAGGAAAATGGTAGCTCAGAGCGACTCATGATTAACCTTATCATGTCTAACAAAATTCAGTTTCTCCGTTTGGACACACCATCAGATTGACGTGTTCCAGGAGGAGTCCCCATTGAAAGAATACGATACTCTTTCAAGTATTTGAGAAACTAACTGCTTAAGTATTTTCATTATGGTCAAACCGTGATGGTTTTAATACTTTAGCCGATCTGTTTGTCTATTTCGTGTCGAAACTCTAAAAGTTTCTGATTCGTGTTTCATAAGAAACACATAACCATAACGCGATGCCACATCCGTAAAGGTCACGAAATACTCATATCCACCTCTAGCCTAGCTAGATATGGGCCCACTTACGTCACTATGAACGAGGGCTAACAGATCGATGGCACTTACACTTTTACCAAGTAAAAGGTATTTTAGGTACTTTACCTAATAAACTAGATTCGTAGACATCATTTGAATGGAATCAAATCCGTCCTAGTAACTACTCTTCAAAAGTGTGGATATACGAGTCTTGTTTAATGTGTCCCAGACAACACTGCCACATATAAGTCTTATCTGATCAAATCAATTTGAGTTATTTGTTCGTCATATTATATGTTTGAGATTTATTTATATTCAAAATATAAATATTGTTATCCACATCTAATGTGTTTATCTCAATATCATCTTTATAAAATAAAACATTTTAGTGTTCTAGAATATAAAGGTATACTCGCAACGAGTTATACTCGATATAGAGATAATGTTTTTAGTCAAACTAGTTACATTATAACAGTTTCCTAATTTAAGTACACACCCGAAGGGTAGTTCCTAAACTTAGGTATCTATGGTAAAACAGCGATTTTCGTCCCGTTTCCGATTCACAGATTAATCTCAATTGAAGTCAGTATCCTGCTCATAGCAGATTCTGCACATCAATGCATATTTATGTATCACACTTAGTATTCAAAATCCAATTTTAATACTAGTGGTGAACATATATTTATGACAAACTTATTTGAAGTCAGAGCCTTGCTCGTCTTCAATTCCTTCATGTCTCATTTGTCCATACGAAGTCACGCTTCAGTGATCCCATTTGCCACAGTTTAAGCAGACATCTTGTGATATGTCATTTGTCTTCCTAGAAGACAGTAATGATTTTGCCTTTGCCCTTTTCAATATCCCAGAAACCTTTGGCCAAGCCTTGGCCTTCTAGAATATTGAAGTAAGATACGCCTTGCGCTTCTTGCCCTATTGCAAACTTTGGCTTTGGCTCCTTGAGCATAGCCATTAACTCTCCAAGAGTTTACTATTGCAATTAATGCTTCTAAGATCTAAGTATAGACCTATAAAGATCCATCAATTTCTTCATCATACTTTAAGGATCTAATCCTTAGTTCTGATTAGGAAATTAAGGAGTCCTTTTGACAAGTATAATGGATTAAGCACTAAAATTATCATCACATGAATCTTCCAAAGATCATGCTCTATTATTTGCTTAACTCTGGGCTTAGGCCTAATATGTTATTTTATCAAATAAAGTAACTTATTAGTTTCCAGGACCATCCTTAAATTTTATTCCCAATTTGAAAATTAAAGTCGTTTAAATACATTTTCACTAGGATTATGTTTTAAACACTAATCTTTCAATTTATCTTGATTCTAATAGTCCAACTATTTAATCAACGATTTCAGGTACTATTTAATATAATGATTACTATAGTCCAACTATATAATCAAGTATACTTTTATTGGTTAAAATCAAATATATATTGATTACTATAATCCAATTATATAATCAATTATAAATGATCGGTAAATTTCAAATATATTGATTACTATAATCCAATTATATAATCAACTATAAATGAAGGGTAAAATTCAAATATATTGATTACTATAATCTAATTATATAATCAATTATAAATGAAGTAATTTGAATACAGTCCAACTGTTTAATTAAAACAACAATTGAATATTAGTCCAACTAATATATTTATTAATAAATAATGACAAAAAATGAAATGAGCGCGTATTGGCAAGTATCTAAATGAAATTGCAAATCTAATACTTGTCTCCCACTATTTTTCGGCGAGCCTCTAACCCTCTGTTGAGTACTCGGGAAACATTGTTTCCTAGTGGGCTAGGATCCCATTAAATAACACATAATCTTGACTTTGGCCAAGAAATTATATGATACTTAACTAGGTAGATCTCTAAGATCAATTGGATCTCATCCAATTCTTAGATCCAATAGGTGGACATTCAAGTCTGAAACATATATACAATATATATGCCAATATATCCAATATATTTTCCTAACCTTTTTCCTCTGAATCAACTAAGCTTTGGCTTTGGCACAACAAGCTTAATGATTCCAGTTAAGCGGGACCCATTGACATGGAAGCTTTGTAATCAATGTCGATGGACAAGAAGTGGTCTTGACTTTGGCCAACAAATCACGACTTGGACAAGAACCAATATGGAACAAAACTCTTATGATTCAAACACATCCGCAATTGACAAAGGTCTTGACTTTGGCCAACAAACCAATGCCAACTTTGGATCTTGAGTAAGAATCATTCAACGGAAGGAAAAACGCTTAATATGTTTTGAGGGTTTTTCGCGTAAATTGGCAACCAATTTATTATCTTTGATTAGGTCTCATCATACACCCTTAAGCATGCATTCTAAAAGCATAATAAGGCGCGATAAATAAATTAATAATGATATGCAGATGAATATGTCACAAATTGTTCCTAGAATAAATCACTCCATTTCCTCTCCCCTGCTATAACTATTCTAATTTCTACCCAATTATATAAAACAATAAAGAAACCTCATTTACATTGAGGGGAATTGGTGAGAAGAGAAATACAAAGAATAAGGAGATAAAAGGCTGGACACACAGGTCCAATTTAATAAATTCTAAATTAATTACAATTTCCAAAATTGCCCTCACCCTTCTAATATCCATACGATATACATTATTCATGCAATACATTCATGTATTCATACAAATCATGTTATTCAATCAATCTAATCCAATTAATTAATCTTTGAATTAATGACCATCCAATGTTCAAACAACAATTTGATTTGCGCGAGTCCAACTCGTTTAAGAATAAATACTTAAAGTACGTATTCTTGAATTATATCGAACTACAACTATAAATCCAATTTATTTGTATTCAATACTAATTCCAATTTAATTCCAAATTAAATACTTACACTTATTTATATGCCTTAAAGACTTGGATTCCAGATCCAATCTTAATGGGTCTCGAAGGCCCAATAACATCCAATGTCATTTTAATTAAAGTCCAATGGGTTTTTAATTAATTCTTAAGGCATGATCTTTGGCCATAATGGGTCAAACCCAAAATGACAAGGCCCAATAGGAATCACCCCATTGCCTACAAATTAATTTAGGCCCATTAGGCCCAATTAAATTCTTTAAAGGGCCAAGTGATGTATTTAGATTTTATGGAATTGATTTTGGGCCCAATTGGATCCAATCCAAAATTCCAAAACCAAACTTGGTCAAACCAAGCCATTAAGCCCAAATACACACTTTTAGCCCAATTCATAATTTAAAGGCTTATTAACATAATTATAATATTCCAAATATCACAATTATTTTAATTAAAGTGTATTAGCCATGATTAATTAATTAAACTCAATATTTCCAAAATACAAATTAACTTAATTAATCATGCTTAATCCATCAATTTATGTTCAACACAAATTGAAGCCAAAACACATCATTTGATGCTCAACACAAATTGAATCCAAAACATATCATTTCATGCTCAACATGCTCATTGATTTAACATAAACAGTATTGACTTTGATTCTAATCTAATCAAACCAATAATCAATATTTTATCATCATTTAAACACATCCAATGGTGTAAAAATTGAAAAAACAAACTGCAGTCCACTGTTACAGTTTCGGCCACACTAAGGGAAAATTCAAAATTTTGATCCAATCAATTTATCCCAAATCTAATCATGCATAACTCTAAGTTATCATATTCTAAGCATGCTCAAAGCATCAATTTGAAAGAATCATGTTCAAAACATAAAAGCCCCAAATTTTAGTCTTATGAACCCTAAAATTTTCATGCTTAAAATTGGCTCTGATACCATTGTTAGTGTTCCTAGAACATGCCAAGGATCTAATAAGCAAGAAAAGGTGTTTATAAATTCATTATAAGTTGCGGAATTACTTACATTGAACGGATTTGAGCTTTTAAAAATTTGAATGAAGATCTCCAAGATCCTTCCTTTGTGTTGATTCCAAGCTTTGAGTTGTTTTCCCTATCACCTTAGTTGATTTCTTGAAGTGCTAGCTTTGTTGATTTTGCAACAAAATCAAAGAGAGAAGGCTTCAAGTTCACGCCCATAATGTGTTTAGGGTTTTTCATTTTTCTTCCAAGTGTTGTGTTAGAAGTGAGAGAGTTAGGTTTGGTAAAGGGTTTTACCCTTTTCACCCAAACTTGGTAGTAGGGTCTTGGTTTTCCAAAAACCAAAACCATGTAGTTGAAAAGCAAGTGGTTTTGGCATAATTTCCAACTACTCTCTCAACTACCACTTCACACATGTGAAGTGGGCCCCACACTCTTTTGAATTCAAAATTCAAAAGAAAGGTCTCTACGAATATTTGCCATGGCTCAGATCCGTTTAATCCGATTAAATGAACTTTCTTCACTAAATAATTAAATCTAATTTAATTAAATAACGATGTCTCACAAATATATTACGAACGTCGTTTACGAATTAATTCTAAATTAATTCGTTCGTTCGTATTAAAGTCCAATTTTAATTTCGTAATGAAATCCAATTCATATTAATATATCCGATATATTAATTTTAGCCCATACGAAAATTAAATAGAAAAATCAAATTTACTATTAAATTTATTTTACCGATTAATTCCAAATTAATCGCGTTCTCTCTCTTCCGAACACATTTAATCCCAGATTAAATAATGCCTCAATTAATCCCAGATTAATTTTCTCTCTCTTAATTAATCCCAGATTAATTCTAATTTAAATCAACTATCATCGGTGAATCTTTGGGAAGCGACCCAAGAGATCCCTGGATATGTTGGCAGTAAATACGGTCATCGGATTATCCGAATACGTGCGTACCTCGTACCACGTGCTTACCGATTTACAAGACATGGTTGGCTTCTAGCAAAGCACCGTGCCTACCCAATTCTCCAGAAATATTCTTACTGGAATATATAATCTATGTCAGGCGTAGTATACGTAGTATTGCGTATTTCGATCCAGTATCAGATGTCACGTGCTAGGCCTAGGGCTCGAATTATGTCTGCCCCGTACGAAGCACATGTCGGATGTCTGGTAACTAGTCTCTATAATCGGATGAACATGACCTACTCATATCATCCCGATGACTGCAGTACTTAAGAGTACTAGTTCCGTATCCTACGTGACATCATCTACACTATGACTGGAGTGATACTTCCGTCTTGACATCACACCCAATTACTACGATTCTCAATAAACCCAGCGGAGGCGTACACAGAACCGGTTAAAGCCCTGGACGACCAAAACCAAAGCATATTGATTGTCGCAAGTATTAGCGGTGCAAGTCTCACGTTAAGACCAAATACACCTACCCTGATTTCGGACTTCCATAGACACATAGTCATACTACCAATGGAATTCTGAGGGGTCTATCCAGAGCGAAGCTGTTTTCTATACCATCGATAAAACAACAAACCTCCTATTACACTTGCATGAGTATCCAATACCCAAATATATGAGAACTATGTCGTGTGCTCCCACAACGCGCACAAGTGTAATACTAGTCTATTCCGTATTATCGATGTCCAATCTCGATAATACTACGACTATGGATTATTTAATGATTAATCCTTCGTGGACTGATACTGTCTCATATCATCTCAATCCAGGAATTAATCATAGGGACCTCCTATCATTTATACATCTAGGTGATCTAATCACAAATGATAAGAGTGCAATCTCCTTGTCACATAGTTAATTTGTACAACAACACCATGATCTGTACAAATAGTGACGCTATGGGTCATAATTGTCCAACAGGGGTCTCGTATGTTACTGGTGATATGCCTCATCAGGTCGTAACCAAATGTCGTTGCAGTTTTGTTAAAGATTCTCAGTGAGGATATAGGAATATTAAGGACTTTTGCGAGGATAGAGGTAAGTACAATGCATGATGATTCTCTTAACATGATTATTTGTTGATTGATGGTTGTTATGAAAGTCCATATATAAATATATAGGTATAAATATAATTATATATATATTTTTTTGTGGAGATATAAATATTGATTAATTGAAAGCATGATAAATATGAATTCATGATTATTGATATGAGATTGAAGGATTGGATGCGAGATATGATTGTATTGGATGATGAGTGATGTATGTTATGCTGCCGGGTTTCGTATAATAGTGGTCGGATATGAGATATTTTTGCGGGTTAATATCTCCATATATTGTGGGATGATTGAGATATTTTTTGCGGGATAATATCTCTTTATATTTTGCGGGATGATATGGTGGGAAACCTTGGGAGTTGTGATGAGATACTCTCTCATTGGTTTCAATCCACTATTATACTGGACCCGGATTAACAACTATGTTTGATGGATGTTTGTATTGTTGTGGGATGATTGTTTGAGATGATATTACAATATATGTTATTTTCATACCTTATATTGTATATATACTTATATATATATATATATATATATATATATCTCTATTTTGTTGGTGAGGTCATGTTGAGGGTATGAGTGATTTACTTGCTGAGCTCTTTAAGCTCACTCCCCTTTTCCCCAAACATTCCAGGTAGTTCGCGAGCACAGCAGAAGCAGTACCAGATTTGGATTCACGTGCCACTATTATTTTTCGGGTTGGTCCAGACATTTGAGTCGTCCTTTGCATATCCTTAAGACTTGTGTTGTAAACCATACAAATTATGTATAATTCATGTATTTGTAACATATGATGTATTAATATTGCGTATTTATTTGGTTGGTTTGACATATAGAATGCTCGAGCTAAAGAAGTCCGCGAACCTCTTTCTAGGGTTGGGCCCGCTTTAGGGAGGGGGTCGTGATAATAACAGACATTTTGACCCGCCTCTAATTATGAGATACCCATGAAGGGTCAATCCGTATGCAATGACTATATCGATGGACATTAAAGTAGTTCGACTTATATTTTCCATCTACGACAACGAGAGTGTAGTTTTAGGTTTTTAGTGGAATAACCCGAAGATAATAATTCAGAATATTTAATTAAAGAGTTTAATTAGTATTCCAGGATTATTGGAGCTCGGAACTGTAGGTCCATTTGGTCCTCGTGCTAGCTCTATATATTGTAGCAAATTAAATATAATTGGATAGTCTAATTATATACTTACAGATATATATATTTATATATTATGAATATGATTAATAATATATTTTGTCATAAATAAAAAAAGTTATATTAAATAAGTTTAATATAATATTTTCAAGAATTTTTGATTATGAGATAATCAAGTGTTTATAATTATAAGATATTTATATCATCATTAGGATAATGTTATTTGCATTATCAAATAGACAAACCCATGTGACTTTTTTTTTATCTTAGCATGTTTGTCTATTAGGACATACATTTGTATGGCACACCGCATGATTATGTATTACCATTTAAAATATAAGACTTGTGTTGGCTTTCAAAATAGAGAGAATAAAATCCTGGAATGTTTTCTCAAGTGTTGAGAGGAGAGAAAAAAGAGTGAGCAAGAACATCATCTTCTATATTCTTTCTTTCAAAGGCCAAAAAGAATAGGGAGAGAGCTTCTTTCAATTATCAAGTGATTTATTTTTCTCTGAAGTGTTGAAAGAAAAGAAATAAAAAAATTTGTGACAATAATTTTCTCTAAAGAGTTTAGAGAATTAATTTTATGAGTGAAGTTCACACTTCGATTTGTTGGTAACGAGTCATAGCGTGAAAGATCGAGTGATAGATTCTTGTAACGGATCTCAGGGAAACTTATTCAAAATAGAAGCAAATTAAGTCATCAAATGGTTGTTCGGATTCGGTTTTCACAAGGGAGAGGGCGGAAAATTTTCAAGGTCAATCTCAGAGCTTTAGCCGCTTCCGCTGCGTAAGAAAAAATCATTTCCTACAGTGGGTAGTTACTTCATGCTCATTGTGTTTTTGTTTTGCAGGACTGCTGGTGCCCTCATCATATAAATTTTCGATTGTAGACCGAATACGAAATTCAGCGTCTACATTATCTGTATTTGAAATCAATCAAAATTTCAGATATCTTATACCAACTAAAATAATCAAAAATCAAAAAAATAAAAATTTATTATCTAAAAATAATATGATATCCCAAATGTCAAAAACTATAACCGACCAAAATCATTTTGGTTATTTAATTTTCAAACCAAAACCCAATTACTATCTACTAAATTTCGAATATTTTCCGATCGAATAGTATTGGGTATCTAGAATAACCGACCATATTGACATCATGAACAATGGGTCTGTTTGGTATTGTGGTTTGACCTGTGGTGAGATGACAAAACTATGTTTGGGTCAAAATATAGTTTTTAAGTGTTTGGTTAACGATGATAAATTATGATTGCTAATAATGATTGTTTTTTTCAAAAATTAAGTTTTGCAAAAGCTAAAAAAATTTAGCTTTGTCCCCACCATTAAAATATTAAAAAAGCGCCCACGATTATTTTTATAACATAAATCAAAATTTCATAACACCGTTTATGAACCACCATTTATTCATCATATTTTTCTAATCATAACACTAAACAGAGCCAACGTCAAATGCCTTTAAAAAGATTTACCCAAAGACACATCCCAGGTAAAAAAATTTGATTTTTTTAATCTTTGATTTATTTTTGTTTAATTTTTAATTATTTTTTTTACCAAGAATGTGTCTTTAGCTACGTCATTTGTGTGTACACTTATCATTATTGTTAAAACTGATCAGTGATTGACAACATCAGATGTCTTCCCTAAAATTAAAAACGAAAGCAAAGTAAATAATCAATTTAAATCACAATCACATTTTAGAAAAAGAAAATAAAACACTTTTATTTAACTATGTGCTTTGAAGTGTTTATTTTGCCATCTCGATTATGTCTTGGGGCATGCTTATAACATTGAAATATTAGAGTAAATTGGATGTTACCTAATATTTTTTTTTTTTTTAAATTGAAATAGCAAATAATTAGTTTTGCTTGGTTAATCAATACAGATAAATTTTACAGAGAGGATTAAACGCAGATCCACCAACTTATCCTATGTTATAGCTTTGACCATTTCCTTCTTTATCCCTTAATTTTTGAATTCTTTCTTTTTATTTACTGTTATCATTGTGTTCTTTTATTAACTCTTAATTAATTATAAAACTCTCTTTCTCTTTAATTTGTTCCATACAACTCTGAAGAAAACCAACACGTCCTCCTGTTTTTGTGTTAGATTATGCCATTGCATTGGATGGTTGGTGGTACAGATCACAAACACCAATTCGATCGTACCCTCATTGCATGCATTTACCCTCTAACAAACTTTTCATTTATTTTTATTCATTCCACAAAACAAATTCACGACATTATTTGTTTTATTCATTCTTTCTCCAATTCATGAATTTATTCTCCTCTAACAAACAGAGATATCAAAAGGGTCTCACCTATTTCTTTTAGCTTTTCTGAATTCTCAGGTTTTTCCTGCATCCCATGCTTCAATTGGGTTGTAATTAAATATGTCAATGTTTCTCTTGTGATTTACTTTGCCTTAATGTTTTCCCATATAGAATTAATACTTGAATAGAATAGACTGTTAATTAACCAGAATCCAAGTCAAGGTTCAGACCTGGATATATATATATATATATATATAAAATTCCAATTTTGACGCCATGTGATATGCTTTATCATTCTAGCACCTACGTGCACGCCATATATGATTGAATTTTATTGCCAATGGCACGCATAAATGGTATTGAGAATTGCATGCATCAGAGAAGTGTTGATGTTTTGCCTCTAAACTAATGCATATTCTATTGAACTTTGATAAGGAATATCTATTGCTGGGTGTAATTGTATTGCCCCATTAATGTCATCAAGGCCAAACCGGACGCTCGACTCATCTGAGGTAATTGTTCCTGCATTCCCATATTTCCATTTCTGCGGAAATTTGACAGTTTATATGATATCCTATCTTAGAAATTAAATTGATGTTGTTGTTCAAATGAATTTTATCGTCTATGGCTAATTTAACTTGTAAGTTACAGTATGGTCACCCAAAGAAGGCGGATTGGAAAGAAAAACTTACTGCTGTATCAGCTCATGGTTCACCTAGAGCATCTGAAAATATATCTACAATTCCAATTATTACTGAAAATGTAGTATGTAATGCTCACTTTGTTCCCAGAAAGATGGATCCTCTTACCAAGACTCGGACCAATTCAATTAATAGTCAACGCCCATATCCAAGCGCAAAGAAGCCAGCAAATTTTGAACAGTCAACAACAACTACAGAAGTAACAGTTACAATGCCAGGGGTTGTAAAGCATGCAAATTCCATGACCAGCCATGGCCAGGGAAGGAGCAATTGCTGCAGTCGCAGTGACAGCATGGAGAGCTCAAGTGCACCCGTTAAGCCACATACTGGTGGTGATGTACGATGGGACGCCATTAATATGATCATTTTTAGAGGTCCTCCAATTGGTCTCAGCAATTTTCGGCTTCTCAAGCGTCTTGGCTATGGTGACATTGGTAGTGTCTACTTAGTTGAACTCAGAGGAACTAACACATACTTTGCTATGAAAGTTATGGACAAAGCATCTCTTGCAAGTAGAAACAAGTTATTGCGAGCGCAAACAGAAAGAGAAATTCTTGGACTTCTAGACCATCCATTCTTGCCCACTTTATATTCTTACTTTGAGACTGATAAGTTCTATTGCTTGGTCATGGAATTCTGCAGTGGAGGCAATCTCCATTCACTACGACAGAAGCAACCAAATAAGTACTTTACTGAAGATGCTGCAAGGTTAGTTAAAAAATAAGTACTGTTTTCTGGTCTGTAAATCTGTCATTATTGATTTATCAGTTTTGAGTTAGCAGCAGTTTAAAACTAAATCAAGAACATGACAGAGAAATTAGAGCTCAATGAGAGAATTACTCATTTGGAAACCATATATAGGGAAGCTTATAGATAGGATTAGGATCTATAGATATAAATACTAGAGAGGCGCATATGTTTTATATAATGAATATAGGTGTTTCTATGTACCAGATCACTTCTAAAGCTATGTGTAATAAATTCCGCATGGATACATAATCTTCTCCATTCTCATCTTTGAACAGGTTTTTTGCATCCGAGGTGTTGTTAGCACTAGAATATCTACATATGCTAGGCATTGTGTATAGAGACTTGAAGCCAGAAAATGTGCTTGTAAGAGATGAGGGTCACATTATGCTTTCGGACTTTGACTTATCTCTTCGCTGCTCTGTCAGTCCCACACTAGTGAAGTCTTCATCTGTAACTCATGTAAGCAATGGTGGTAGTGGTATTCTAAATGATGAGAATGTAGTACAAGGATGCATGCAGCCATCATCTTTTTTCCCACGCATTTTGTCTTCTAAAAAGAATCGCAAACCCAAATCAGATTTTGGCACCTGTGTTGGAGGAGCTGCACTTCCAGAATTGATGGCAGAACCTACAAATGTCCGCTCAATGTCCTTTGTTGGTACACATGAATATTTGGCTCCAGAAATCATTCGTGGAGAGGGTCATGGCAGTGCAGTAGATTGGTGGACATTTGGAATTTTCTTATATGAACTGTTGCACGGAACAACTCCATTCAAAGGACAAGGAAATCGAGCAACACTTTTTAATGTAGTAGGCCAACCATTGAGATTTCCGGAAACTCCACAAGTTAGTTTTGTGGCTCGAGATCTTATAAGAGGATTATTGGTGAAAGAACCGCATAAAAGAATTGCTTACAAGAGAGGTGCTACTGAAATTAAACAACATCCATTTTTTGAGGGAATGAACTGGGCATTAGTAAGAAGTGCACTGCCTCCCCATGTACCTGAACCTGTAGACTTTTCAGTTTTTGCTGGCAAAGATCAAGCCTCTGCAGCTGCAGACAAGAAAGCAACAGAAGCTGTAGCTGATCAGAAAAATGGTGAAGATTCTTATGTAGAATTCGAATACTTTTAGTAATAAAATTCTCTCCTACTTGGATTGCATCTTTAGGGAAGAATTTATATTTGTACAAAAAGCAAAAAAAAAAAAAAGAGAGAGAGAGAGAGATTTGTTGAAGGCTGATATTTTCACCAGAATTTCATCGGTTCATTTTCCAAGTGACAAGGAATATATTTTGTATTTGTAGGATTCAGAATTCTTTTGCTTCCAAATATCTTATTTGTCGCTTGAGTCCTAGTGTTTGAATTTACCACATTAGTTTCTGTTGAACCCGTGGGCTGCGTACTTACCACAGAAGAAGAGGAAGAAGCCCATCCGCCAGGGCCCAGCATATTGAAGAAAATGCACAACTGATGGTCAAGGCAACAACTCAGCCACAAACCGTCAATGCCACAATCCAGCAACAGAAAATGGGGACAGCTGTACCAATGAACAATGGGAGGTGTGGGGACCATATGAAGAGGGATGCGTGCAGTAACAAAAAAGGGGAGGATGGACAGCATGAGGCGCGAGATGATTAATTGACAAAAACGGGAAAGGAGGAGGGGAAAGGGGAAACTGAGGGGTTTTGGTGGCTGAGAGATCTTCTTTCTTAGTTAATTATTACTATTAGTATTTTCAGCAGCTGCGTCTGCTTTGTTTACCTTTCTTAGTTGGGAAATTGTTGGTTCTTTTCTTGATTTGTACTACTTTAAATTGAGAGAGTTATGAAGCACTTTTGAACCTTTGATCTAATTAATATGCAATTGAAGTATTCATTACAATCAAAGCAAACTACTGAATTTCTTTATTCACTACACTGTTACATTGCTTGACACTAGAGATACGCATTAATCAGTCCCCGACTTCCATTTATCCTTTCTGTCTCGGCAGAGAATGTGGGAGTGTAAGGCCCCAAGGCTGTTGAAGGAGACATCTGCAAAAGAAATGGATCTGTTGAATTTTGTCGTAATATTCGTCAATCAATCAATCAAGAATGCACGATTTTTACCGTGGTTCGCCGGAAAGATTCCCGACTACATCCACGTTGAACTCCGGAATAGGGAGCTCGCTGCACTAATCAATTTCAAGATTACACACGGAATCTTGAATCCGTTTACAAAATGTATTTCCCCAAATCTCACAAAGAACCCTAATCTCTAAAAGTGACAATCTCTCAAATTCCCAATTGAAGACTACACTAACTTGGACTAGGAATTGGCTTAACACTTAGCCAATTATTTAAGGAATACAAATAATGAAAACTCTCTTCTAAATCTCAACTTAAGTGGCCTTTATATAGGATGAGCAAATAAAGGCAATTGGGACAACGGCAAGGATTGCGCCATGTGTCCCTCATCCAACGGATGATAAGGGCTTCACATTTTACAATCTCCACCTTGAAGCCCAAAAACATTTCTCACTCCCAATCATACACAAAGACACACTAAGGCCAATATAGCACAGCAAACCCACCTACACACATCATCGCTCATGTCGGCTGCAAGATTAGCCAACCCCCACTTGCAACAGCTTCATGCAGTGGAAGAGTTTGGTAGCAGCCACAATCTTTGTCCCCATGTCCGATGGGTTATCTTCTGTTGGAACCTTCTTAATCTCAATCTTACCACTTGAGATAATTTCCCGAACAAAATGATACTCTGCTTCGGTAGTTGACTTACTTGAGTCCCTGTCACCTGCAACATCAGAATCAACATACCCTACCAAATCTAAAGCGTTAGATTTGTTAAAACATAAGCCATAATCAACAGTAGTATTCAAGTATCTTAACAACCATTGTAAAGCACTCCAGTGTGCTCCACCTGGATTAGACATAAACCTACTCAACAAAGATACAACATATGACAAGTCAGGTATAGTACTAATCATGGTATACATCACAGAACCTATAGCATTTGCATAAGTCACATTTTCCATTTTAATCACCTCAGACCTAGTACTAAGAGAAAACATCTCCTCTTCTATAGCAGCTTCCCATTCAAGTTTATGGGTAGACTTTAATGCCTCTCCTAAGCTAGCAAACTCAACCCCATTAATTTCATGACTTGCTATTAACGCACAGAAATACAAATCATTAGTTGAGTAATTATACCTGGTAGGAGGCCTTACCTGCCTCCTACTTCTGTCTCTCGCTAGCTGGTAGTTGGCCAGTGTGTCTTGTGGCGTTTCATCATGCTGCTCAGTTTGATCCAGGATCTACTGTGTCCTCTTCACTTTGATCTTGTATATCTGCTACTTCATTTCTGCTTCCTCCTGGTTATTTCTCCTGGGCTGGGTGTCCTCAGATGTCTCCGTGCCTGACATGTCACCAACTTGCTCAGCGATCCTTGATGTCCCTGGCTCCACCTGCATCTGAGCTCCACCTGCAAGATCAAAATCTGCTAGATCCTTTTCTAAGGCACCTGCATTGTTGTTAGTAGATTTGCAAGGAAAACAAATTTCATTGAATATAACATCCCGACTAACTATGACTTTGACTCCAGGTGATTCCCTTTCCCATAACCTATACCCTTTTGTCCCTTCTTGGTATCCTAGGAAAACACACTTGATTGACCTCGGTTCAAGTTTACCTACGGACTGGTGAGCATAGGCTTCACAGCCAAATACTCTAAGGTGTGCAAGCTTATGAGCTCTACCAGACCAGATTTCCTCTGGTGTCTTAAACTGAACTGAACTATTAGGGCTAAGGTTAATCAAATGAGTAGCAGTATTGAGGGCTTCACCCCAAAAGGCCCTCGGAAGTTCGGAAGAAAATAAAAGACATCTGATCTTTTCTAATAAGGTTCTATTCATTCTTTCCGCAACTCCATTCTGTTGAGGGGTGTTTCTAACAGTCCTATGTCTCAGGATACCCTCACTAGTACAGTATTGATCAAACTCAGTATTACAAAATTCTAAACCATTATCAGTTCTCAAGACTTTTACTTTGTTACTAGTTTGATTTTCTACCAATACTTTCCATTCTTTTAAATTTTGTCAAAGTTTCATCCTTTGATTTTAGTAAGAATGTCCATACCTTCCTACTGTAGTCATCAACAATAGAGAGGAAATATCTCTTACCCCCATGTGTCTGGACCTTTGCTGGTCCCCACAAATCACAATGTAGATACTCCAGTCTCGCCTTTGACAAATGAATTCCAGTTGGGAAGCTCTGTCTGTGCTGTTTGCCCAACACACAGATCTCACAAAACTCAAGTGGCTTCAACTGGTCCTTTCCAAATTGTCCCTGCTTGCTGAGTATTTGCATTCCTTTCTGGCCTATATGGCCAAGTCTCAAGTGCCATATATTAGTCATATCAACATTAGAAGTTAAAGCAGAAATGGGTTTATCCGAGAATACATGTTGGCCATTTAGAACATACAATCCATTTCTCTTAATACCAGTTAGGATCAGTTTATTACCCTTAGATATGTGCATGTTCCCTTTATGTGCTTTATATGTGAAACCTAATTCATCTAGTGTTCCTAGTGATATCAGGTTCCGTTTCAAGTCAGGTACATATCTAACGTCAGTAAGAATCCTAACTTTACCATCATGAAGTTTAAGAGTTATGTCCCCAACTCCATGTATCCTACAAGTATTGTCATTACCCATATACACAGTCCCTTGGTCAGAATTTCTAAAGTTGACAAACCAGTCCCTATACGGACTCATGTGGAAGGAACACCCGGAATCCAGAATCCATTCTCTACTAATGTGATCCCTACACACCGTCAATGCCTCAGATAGGCACATTGACTCCTTTTCGGCAGCCACAGTGGCGCTGCCTTCATTTTCCTGTTCCCTCAGGAACTTATAACAATTCCTTTTAAGGTGTCCCATCTTTCCACAATGATAGCACTTCTTGTCACTATCCTTATTCTTATCCTGTTTATTCTTTTTCTTGCCTTTAGGTTCTTGGTTACTAGTCTGATGATTATTAGGACCATTATATTTCCTTTCATTTTTTCCTTTCACGAATAAGTTCGCTCTTCCTCTCCTACTGGTTCTAAGTTCTAGCTCTCTAGCCCTTATACCAGATATCACCAAGTCTAGCCTAGGTACAACTCCTGTGTACTGTAGAGAATTCTTAACGACACTATATTCTTCAGGTAATGCATTTAAAAGTATCATAGCTTCGCTAGAGTCTCCTAGGGCTTGGTCAGTTCCTTTAAGGATTTGAGTCATTTTCGTGAATTCATCCAAATTATCATCAATCGACTTACTAGTATCCATCTTGTAATTAAACAAATTTCCTTTTAAGAACACTAAATTTGGTGCAGAAATAACAGAATATAAGATTCGAGTTTACCCCAGAGTTGTAATGGCAGTGTCCATTCCATCAACCTTTCTGATGACCGAATCTCCAAGGTGAAGGAAAATCAGGTTGTAAGCCTCTTCCAGGATTTCGTCCTTTGCTTCCTTTTCCATCTTTGGCCACTTTTCTGGATCCGGTTCCAGTGCCAATGCCACCTTGTGGTGAGAAAGCAGGACTTTCATCTTCTTCTTCCAAGTAGTGAAATCCCCTTTCCCGTCAAAGGTTCCAATGTCGAGTCTCATCGTCGACATTTCCTTTCTTTCACAGTAATCACCCGATGAAAATTCCGCAATCACTCTCGGCAATTACTCCCCAACTCAGCCCAAACACAATCAGCAAGATACACCACCAATCTGTTCAAAGTCTTAATTCGGCAATACAGTGCCTTTGATGCCCTGTTCTGTCTTTCAAATGGGAGCACAGTGACTTAGTCACTCAAACAGCACATACGGCAGTGGCTCTAAAATTTCTCAAATAGCAATTTCAACCAAATCACCCAGAGAACACACACCCCACTACCACTGTAATTACTCACCAAAAATTCTACTACTCTAACAGACCTTCAATTTCCAAATCGCAACAAAGCCCCAATCACCCAATTACTTTCTGAAATCGGCAATACAAGGTCAGACTTGCCAAACCCCAATGACAGTACACACTGGATTTCAGATTACCCTGTTCGGTCACCTTAACTGTCGACAGCAGCTGCAGACCCAGACGGCAACCTTGATCTTACCGGCTACTAGAACTGCCCTAAACCAATTTAATCAAACAAGACAACACACCCACAGTAGATACGGCAACCCAGAAACTTGTTACCCTGCCAGAACTCAACCTTACTCCCAGTCTTCGAGAAACCTCGTCTGCTCACCTGGGTTTGGGTTGCAACACCCAGAGGCTACAATCGCACACATGGAAGCCCTCTTTCTCAGACTTTAAAGGAAATGATTTGTTGGTTCCAGTCAAGATCTTACTGGATCTTGATTTTGTTTTTGATCTGTAGTTTTTGAACAGCCAAGGGATCGGCTGGTTTTTGCTTTGGTCAAATGTCTCTGAGTTCTTGATCTTGGTTGATTCTTGTTTCTTGCTCCGGTTTGTCCTTACCACGGCAGCGTTTCTTGGGTCTTGACTTCGGCTCTGTGTCTCTCTCGTCTCTGTGATGCCAATTTCTCTCGGCTGTGGTCTTTGGCTTGTTCTTTTGGAGTCAGCAGATTCTTTCTGGCTATGTTGTTGATCTTGGCTGTGGTCTTAGAATTGCCAAGTCGTGGACTCCAATCTTGGGCTTCTTTCTTCTCGGCTTTTGCTTTTCAGAATGAAGAAGAGGGCCTTGTTTTCGTCTTCTTCTTGCCGCCCAATTAGGGAGATGGTTTCTTGGGCTTGTTCTTGATTCTTCAAATCAACAAAATGGCCCAATTGCAAGTCTTGCAATCTTCTCCGTCTGCCGCCGAATTGAGGACCTTTCGTTTTTGGGCTTCAACCTTTGATCTTCAATAATGCAGATCCCGTTGGCCCACTGGATCTTAATCCAAATGCTCTGATACCAATTGTTGAATTTTGTCGTAATATTCGTCAATCAATCAATCAAGAATGCACGATTTTTACCGTGGTTTGCCGGAAAGATTCCCGACTACATCCACGTTGAACTCCGGAATAGGGAGCTCGCTGCACTAATCAATTTCAAGATTACACACGGAATCTTGAATCCGTTTACAAAATGTATTTCCCCAAATCTCACAAAGAACCCTAATCTCTAAAAGTGACAATCTCTCAAATTCCCATTGAAGACTACACTAACTTGGACTAGGAATTGGCTTAACACTTAGCCAATTATTTAAGGAATACAAATAATGAAAACTCTCTTCTAAATCTCAACTTAAGTGGCCTTTATATAGGATGAGCAAATAAAGGCAATTGGGACAACGGCAAGGATTGCGCCATGTGTCCCTCATCCAACGGATGATAAGGGCTTCACATTTTACAGGATCAGTGGAGTTGTGGTTTCGAGGTTCATAACAGTTGGTATCAGAGCAGAATTTTCCTCGGACTGTGAGTGGGAGGGCATGGTTACAACCCGCGAAGGCCTAAAAATGGAGACAAGGATAGAGAACGTGGAAGGTGCGATGGATGAGGTATATAGGCGGCTCGACCCCTTAAAAGAGATGATGACGGAGATTCAGGGTAATCAAAGAAGGGCCGAAAAAGGGAAGGGTACGGACATGGGGGAAGAGTCTGAAAGCCAGGGGAGGAAATACCCACAGTGGAAGGGAAATTGGGAGAGGAAGGTGAAAGTGAACCATCAGTGTTTGGGGAACGAACAAAACCTCGACGGTTGGAGCTGCCTTTATTCGATGGTTTCGACCCCCAAGGGTGGATATTTAGAGCTGAACAGCTCTTTTCGATTCACGAGGTTAGGGAGAGGGACAAAGTGCAACTGGCTGCAGCCTGTTTTGAGAAAACCGCCCTTAATTGGTATCAATACTCCACAACGAGGTGGCCAATACGGACTTGGTCAACACTCAAGAAGGAATTATTGGAACGATTTCGTAACACCTCTGGTCCTACGGGATATCCGGCGTTGATAGCCCTAAAACAAGAAGGAACGGTTACGGAATATATAGAAGCCTTTGAGCTTGCCGCTGGATCGACGCCCGAAGCCGAGGAGGATTTACTGGTGCATTTTTTCTCTTGTGGGTTGAGAAGAGAGTTGCAGGTTGAAATGCGTCCATGGAAGGTCTTTGGTTTAAGGCAGTGATGGGTTTAGCCCTGGATTTTGTAAACTTTTCATTTACTTGATTGGTTATTCTATGTCTTTTAGTAGTTGATATCTTTCACATGTTTTCAGATGCCTCCGCGTTCCAGAGTTCGGGGCGCAGGTCGAGTCCGTTTTATAGAGAAAATTCTGTCACTTTCACGTCTTATTGTCACTACTATCCTACCTAAGGAGACGGGTGTGACATTAAAGATCAAGTGTGTGATTCTTTATGAATATATACTTCTCTCTTCCATTTTGTAAGCGAAAATGAAAAGAAGTTGTCTACTCACTCTATATTGAATTTGCAACGAAGAGGCGCATTACAGGATATAAGAGATTCCAGAATCATCATCTTGGTAATTGATTGTCTTCTTGAATTGATTCTTTTAAATAAATGCTTATATTGGCTATATATGATTATTTAGAGTATATATTGGGATTAATTAGATTGAGCTAGAGACGGAAATGGGGTTGTCATAATCAAGGGCGGCAAATGAAATGATCCCGATAATTAAAAATGTTATCTGTAAATTAGGCATATAATGTTATTATTACTCACCTAATTTTTGTATAGTTTCATCATTTAAATCCTATCAATCAATTCACGAATATATGATACAGAGAGAGAGAGGGGTTGATCATAAAAGATTTATTTTGTTTTTTTGTTTTTTTTTTGTTTTTTGTTTTAAAAGAAAAGAAAAAAGAAAAAAAAAAGAGACGAATCAAGCATTCAAAATAGCCTATACAGGACTACTATTAACAAATAACAATGATATGAAAGCAGAGAAAAATGGAAACAAGTAGTTGGGTAAGGTAAGGGTTGTAACTTGCAATTGCATTATTAATTTCTTAGTACTTGCACGTTACAAATTACACACCCATATAAATGCGCCTCCTCCTATCACTCATTATTATTATTATTATTATTATTATTATTATTATTTTTTAAATTAACATGTCAAGCCCCCTCTAAAGCTAAACCTAAGCTTAACCCCTAACTGTATTATTTATAACATTTTCATTTCCTTTCTTCATTTCATTGGTGTTTGTTTTGCTCCATAATGAAGCCTATTTTGCTCCTCTTGGTCTTTTTACTTTGTCATATCATTCAGTTTTCAAGCATGGTTCTTGCAATAAGAATGGAGTTGATTCACCTGCATTCACCTCAGCTGAATCCAAGGCCTATGACTCAACTTGAGCGGATTAAAGAGCTTGTTCACAATGACATTGTTCGTCAAAACAAGGCTTCTCATAAAAGCCAAAGGAGTAGTAATAATAATACGAGTGGTGCTGTTGAAATGCCACTGCAGGCAGGTAGAGATTACGGAATAGCCATGTACTTTGTTGAAATCAAACTAGGAACACCACCACAAAAGTTCAGGTTGATTGTGGATACTGGAAGTGAGTTCAGTTGGATTATTTGTAGATACGGACGTTGTACCAAGAAAGGAAGAATATATGGCAGACGAGTGTTTAAGGCTGATCTTTCTTCTTCATTCAAAACAATCCCTTGTTCCTCTCATATGTGTAAGACTGAGTTCGCAAGACTCTTCTCTCTCAAACGTTGCCCCACTCCCATGACTCCTTGTGCCTATGATTACAGGTAATCTTTTTTAATTGGAATCCAATGCTTTTGTCTCAGTCTCAGAGTAGGTGGAGTTTAGTCATTAAAGCCAACTCATAATTTGATTATATGAATTGACTTTGATTATAGTGCGCCGTGTGTAAATTCAAATTACTACCCTAAATGGTTTGAGTAATAAGAAAAATGTTAGTGTTTGCTGAGCAGGAGTTTGTGTCATCATGTGACCCCGGCCACTTGCCCCTTGTGGCCCCGGCCACTTGCCCCTTGTGGCTTGTGATAATAATATACAACTTCAATTATAACTTGTCACGATGAAACATGCATTATTTATCAATGATTCATCTTCTGAAAATCCTCAGCCTCCATCATTTGTAGTTTGAGCAGGCTAGCATAGGCATAGAGTTAGGAATCCTGCTGCTTATGCTTTTAAGAAACCATTGCTTAAGCTCTATGCAACTCAAGACTTAAATGGGTTAGTAGAAAGATTGATTAATTAGTGATCAAATTTAAATGTTTGATATGCATTTATGAACATGTTGCTGTATGTCTTAGGTATACAGACGGGTCAGCTGCAATAGGCATCTTTGGCAAAGAGACCGTTACTTTAGACCTTAAAAATGGTAGGAAGACAAGGATAGAAGATGTGCTAATTGGGTGCAGTGACAAAATTCAGGGCCAGACCTTTGCAAAAGCTGATGGGTTGCTTGGATTATCCCCTGACAAGTACTCTTTTGCTCAAAAAGTTACTAAAAGTTTCGGTGGCAAGTTCTCTTATTGCCTTGTTGATCACTTAAGCCACAAAAATGTTTCAAATTATCTCACATTCGGTGGAAATGAAAACGAATCATCAATGCCAATGCAACACACCCTTCTTGGTTTGATCGGTCCAGATTATGCAGTAAGTGTAAAAGGCATCTCCATTGGCGGCGTAATGTTGAATATATCAATCCAAGTATGGGATTTTAACACAGGAGGTGGCACAGCTATTGATTCAGGCACAAGTCTAACATTTTTAACAGAGCCGGCATACAAGCCTGTGATGGATGCATTGGAAAAGTCTGTGTCGAGATATCGAAGAGTGAAGATAAATGGAATACCAATGGAGTATTGCTTCAATTCAACAGGATTTGAAGGATCCTCTGTGCCCAAATTGGTTTTCCATTTTGTTGATGGAGCTAGATTTGAGCCACATTGGAAGAGTTACATCATTGATGTTGCTGATGGAATTAAGTGTCTTGGATTTGTGTCAGCGAAATGGCCTGGTGCCTCTACTATTGGCAACATTATGCAACAGAATTATTTCTGGGAATTTGATCTTGTCAACAGTAGATTGGGATTTGCTCCATCTACTTGTACCCTATGATTTTACTCTTATGAATAAATTGTTATTCTCTCTCGTACATGCACGCTTGACCTAATTAATACATTAAAATCTTAAACCTTAAAGAGCTCAAATTAAGAGAGGATCTTAACTCCTTGAAATATTAGTGAACATTACTGAAATTAACGATGTTCTGATCTGACCCTACACACCTATGGGGGAATAGGTGTAATGAGCGGAAATTAAAAATTACTAATCTATCTAAAACATGTTTCGAATAGAGATCCAACAATGGAAAACCAATCAACCACAATATAAACAAATCAAATAAAGGAACACATCAATGACAGAAAATAAAGTGCAGAAAAACTAAAGGAGACAAGTGAATTTGTTTACGAAATGGAAAACTCGTGAGAGTAAAAAACCACTCCGGGTATAGGCTACCACCCGAATCCACTATATGAGAAAAACTTACAGAGATGGTGAAAATACCTAAGGCAACAACTTTACCGATTCTATTCCTACTGCTGTAATCACCCAAGGAACTCCCTGAGCATAAACCAAGCAACTTCTTTTAGACCGTCTGAAATCTCAGTGGATTGAATCTGCTAGGCAACACTACAGATCTTCAAAATCAGTCTCAAGCATCAATCCTCAGAGGGCTTAGACATTGGTCAGGTTGTGTATAAATGGTGAATGGTGAAGATGTATGAAGATCACTCAAATGAAATAAAATTGAATCTTAAGGAGAGATCTTCAGCAAAATTAGGGAAAACAAAAATAAGAGAAGTTTAGGTTAATGTGGTTTCCTCAATTTGAGAAGGAGGTGAAAGAGTGCTTTTATAGGTAGGGTTTTCTAAGGAGAAAAATAGGTTTAAAAAGCGCATCTGGAAAACAGAAATTGTGACTGGCGTTCGAACGCACAAAGAACGTGCATCGAACGCGACAGAATTTGCAAAGGACGTTCGAATGAAACAAGAACGTAACTCGAACGTGAAGTCTCTGGAAAGAGTTTGTTCGAACGAAATGGGAATGAGACTCGAACGGATGCTCTTTGGAATGATCCCGTTCAAATGCACCAAGAACGTGCCTCGAACTTTTGCTCTCTGGAATGACTCCGTTCGAACCAAAACAAGAATGTTCCACAAACGCATTACGTTTGAACACCGATGAGAACGTGCCACTAACGCCGAGTGTTCGAACGAATTCACGAACGTTGCACGAACGCAGCTCTGATAAATTCTCTGCAGTGACAGCAATACACCCAAGCACTTCAAGAGAAATTACAACTCAATGTAACACAGTTTTGTTACGGAATTTGCCAACAAAAAAACCAACATCCTTGATTTTCGGAATTAAGGATGTTGGTTTTTTAACCTTAAAGAGCTCAAATTAAGAGAGGATCTTAACTCCTTGAAATATTAGTGAACAATATGAACATCAATCAAACTAGGGGTGAACAGATTTTCGGGTCAAATCGTGATCCGATCCGACCCAAACCGTCCGGATTTGAGAAATATTTAAATTGATTTCAGGTTATTTTGACCCAAACTGAATGTTTTGGTTTAGTTCACGGTTTTTCGTTAATAATTTTGAGTTTGATCCGACCCGAATTGATATATGTACTAAGTCGTGTAAAAAATATCAACACAAGTTATGCTAGGCCGCACATTTATTTTTTCCAGTTCTGTTCATTAACAAGCTAAAATCAATCTGACTTAATTAAAGCTAGATGGATATAACAAGCTAAGCTAGCATAATGTTCTTGCCATAATGTTCAATCAAAAATCAAAGTTGATAATTTGCTATGCTCATCTCATTCAAACCTCAAAGTTGCTTCTTCGATTCTTTAGAAGAAATTTTCTTTATTTATCCAAAATCACCATAATTAAACAGTTTAAAAGTTTCTTAAAATTTTTGTTTAACCTAAATCGCCGATCCGAACTGTCCAAACCGCTGACCCAAACTACGGCAGTTTTCCATACCGTCGACCTGATCAGATTGAACAAATTTTAAAAAAAACGCACTGACCTGACTCGCGAACTATCACGACCCCCTCCCTAGAGCGGGCCCAACCCTAGAAAGAGGTTCGCATACTTCTTTAGCTCGAACATTCTATATATCAACCAACCATTTAAATACACACAACTATTACATCATAAATTACAAATCCATGAATTCTACACAATTTTTATGATTTACAACACAAGTCTTACAAAAATGCAAATGATGACTCAAATGTCTGGACCAACCCGAAAATACAACTGTGGCACGTGGATCAAATCTGGTACTGCTACTGCTATGCTTGCGGACTACCTGGAATGTTTGGGAAAATGGGAGTGAGCTTAAAAAGCTCAGCAAGTAAAACACTCATATTATCAACATGACATCACCAACAAAATATGGATATATATATATATATATATATATATGAAAATAAAATATACTATAATATCATCTCAACAATCATCCCACAACAATATAAACATCCATCAAACATGGTTGCTAATCCGGGTCCAGTATAATAGTGGATTGAAACCAATGGGAGAGTACATCATCACAACTCCCAAGGTTTCCCACCATATCAAAACCAATGGGAGAGTACCTCATCACAACTCCCAAGGTTTTCCATCATATCATCTCACGTAATGTATCATCATATCTCATCTCATCTCCGACCACTATTATACAAAACCTGGCAGCATAACTCAACAACACACATCATCCAATACAATCACATCTCGCATCCAATCCATCAATCTCATCTCAATAATCATGAATTCATTTTTCTCATGCTTTCAATTAACCAATGTTTATATCTCCACAATATATATATATATATATATAATTATACCAACATATTTATATAGACTTTCACGAAAACCATCAATCAACAAACAATTATGTTAAGGGAATCAACGTGCATTGTACTTACCTCTATCCACGAAAAGTCCTTAATATGAATATATCCTCGTTAAGAATCTGAAAAGTATAAAATTATGATCAGGTCCCTCAATTTTTCTAAAATTACGATTTTACCCCTAAACTTTCTAAATTTTCATTTTAGCCCCTAAACTTTTATAATATGTCGAAATAGTCCTAAAACTCTTAGATAATGCTAGTTAACCCCTGAAATCCAGAATTTACAGAATTACCCTCTAAATCATGCAAATACACAATTAAGTCTAAAACTTTCAAATTTTATCATTTACACCCCCAAAACGGTAATAATCATGTACCGAGCTCCAACGACCTCCAAATCTCACAACGAATGAGCCGCTGGTCAGGAAACGTCTCAAGGATCACGGCGATGGTGATGGTAGGGGCTGAAACACGACGGTTATCGACGATTTATTAAACACCGATAACAACCGTATTTTGCTCGTTTCTCAACAACCGAAGGTACGATTTGGGCAAACGAAGTGTCTAACTCGCGTATCTCAACGAGGGGAACATTATGGTCTGGGAGGTGATGTTCACGCACGGCGACGTGTGGAGCGCGTGGCAACGACAATAGGCGGCACGTGGGGCGCGTGGCAGGGAATCTTGGCGGCGGTCCGGCGGCGTTGGATTCATCTCATCAAGAGGATTCTCCAGATGTGGTCACTTGTCGGAAACGGAGATCGGACGACGTCGAAATATCTTTTTCTCTCTCTGTCCACATATTTTTCTCTCTCTAGGAAATGTTCTATAAGTTGCTCTCGGTTTCTCTCTCTAAAGCTCTCTAAAAATGCTCAAAAGCTCTCTGGAAAATTTAACAAGGCAGTCTAACACTCTCCACACTCATGGAATTTAAAGAAAACAAGTGTGTGATGGATGAGAAGTTTGTAGGGTTAGAGATAGGGGTGGGCATTATCGGATTCAGATCGGATCGGATCGAATCCAAATCCGATCCGATCCGATTAGTATTAGTTTGTTTGATCCGATAAGGTTTGATAACCTTATCAAACTCGATCCGATCCGATAAGTATCGGATCGGATCGGATTTGTTTGATCCGATTCGAATACTTAACGAATCGGATAAAATCCGATTTGATAACGGATTCGAATCCGATAGAGAATCCGATTTGATAATGAATCCGATAATGGATTCGATTTGATAACGGATCCGATTCGATAACGGATCCGATTTGATAAAATTGATTTGAATTTTAAGTTATCCGATCCGATTCGATAAAATTTTACGAATTTACAAATTTTCAGATAAATTTTTCGAATCGGATCCGTTATCAAATCGGATTCCTTATCGGATTCGGATTTGTTATCAAATCGGATAAAATCCGATTCGATCCGATAGTTATCAAATTTATCCGATCCGATCCGAAATTCGACAAACGAACCAAACATGATTCGATTTGGTTCGATAGCCAAATCCGATCCGATTCGATCCGATATTATCGGATCGGATCTGACCCGATCCGATCCGGTGCCCACCCCTAGTTAGAGAGACTGTATGTGTGTTTGTATGCTTATGTTAATTATGAGACATGCAAGACGTGATTAGATGATAGAGTTGAATTTTAAGGCTAAGAGACAAAGGTGGCTATATTATTACTTTCATAATTGAAGGAAAAGTAATACAAGATGTTACACGAACACCCATAAATCAAATTATGCCAAATTTAAGAGTATAAGACTGAGTTTTATAGAGAATATTGTACTGAGAATATAAACTAGTTTATAAGTTGTGGAACAAAAGATAGAGTATAAGATAATGTAGAAAATATAAACTAACGTCTATATATTTGAGATAGTATTTATAAGGTTACGATGCCTAACTAATATATTGCTACTAAGCTCTACATGATAGAAACATAACTTGACAAAATTTAGTCTTTTAGAAATTCAACGGGTGATTGGTTTCCATTGAACTACTAACTACTAATTATAATGGCGACATATTTTCATATAATTAGTCAAAATGTTTTTTTTTGAGAACTCAAGTTCTTTGGATTCCTTGATTATCTCTCGCTTTCCCTTCATCCGGTATAAACTTTGATTTGGTTGGTAATGACAATTGAAAATATGGGGACGAGACAACATCAAAGAAACTGTATATGATTATGAATGCTGTCGTGTGTTGTTTAAAAATAGCGGAGGACACGGTTTTCTGTTGATATAATTTTAAAAAACAAAAATTATAATTATGTTGTAAATTGTGGTGATCCCAACTACTTAATCTTTATCTTGTAATTTATTATTATATTTATTATTTTGTAACTTATCTCTACCATAACTCCTCTCTATAAATATAGAGGAATCCCCTTTGTATTTTTATATAAAAAACCATTCATTCTAAAATCAATAAGAAAAGCCTGCAGCTTTCGAGGTATTTTCTCTTCTTCTTTTCTCTTATTTTATAACACGTTATCAGCACGATTTGCTTCTATTTAATTTTTCTTTTAACAAAAATAAGCAAAAGTGAAATGCATCGGCCTGAAGCCAAATGATACGCCTGAAGCCAATTTCATATGGCAGTTTTAATATTTTGATGGTTTTGAATATTTTGATGGTTTTGAATCATAAAAGTCAATTGATTATTATATCAGGCCTGAAGCTTGAATTCATGATTGACCTGCAGCATGATCAAGCCTGAAGCATGATCAATCCATGCAGCCATGAGGATATTTTTTTTTCTTTTTTCGAATGAGTCTGCAGGAACGACAGTGTGTCCTGTTGATCTTTTGATGTTTGATTTTTTTTTATATGCCAGCAGCCTTTGTTCATTATTTGTAATTTAAAACGAAAGCTGAATGATTTGAAAATAATCAATCAAGGCCTGAAGCCTTTGCATGATCAGTCATCGCATACAACTCTAATACTGTAAACAATTGACATGAGGTCTTATGCCTGAATGAATTTTTTTTTTTTTAAGCATGGAAATGGTAGATCTAAATTTTTTTTTCTCTTTTATTGCAACTTGAAGTTTACAGTGTAAATAAATCAGAACCTGAAGTTCTGAATTTTCAATCATAATATTAGAACATGTAGTTCTGATTCAGAATCTGAAGTTCTGAATCTCAATATTATAATTAGAACCCGTAGTTCTAATTCACAGCCTGAAATTATGAATCTCGGTACTTAAAATAAAAAAAAAAAATCATAAATCTCAAATCAAGTATGGTGATGATGATCAAACCAAGGCCTGAAGCCTTTGTTTGCTACAGGCGGGTGATTGTAAAATGTATGATCAAACAAGCCATGATGATGACATGGACCGTCATGATGATGATATAATATCTCCAAAATTTGGATGTTGATAAGCCTTTGTTTGTTGCTTATAAAACCTTTATCAAATTGACAAATAACAAGGCCTGAAGCCTTTGCTTGCTGCTTGTGAATTTGATGGATTTGGCGTGAATTTAATGACGTTTATTGGAGTGGGCATGCCTTTAAACGTGGCCATTGTACTTCGGCTCCAATTTTTTTTTTCTTTAATTTGGTTTCGTATGATGATCAGCTCATCAATTGATTTGGTTATAAGATTGATAATTGATATTGTTTTATGATTATATCAATATTAATTATTTAAAATTCATATTATAACTTGAAGTTTTGTAATATGATCAAAACCTGAAGTTTTGAATTGTAATCTTAAAATTAGAATCCGTAGTTCTAATTCAGAACCTGAAGTTCTAAATCTCAATTTTAAATTAGAAAACGTAGTTTTAATTCACAACCTGAAGTTATGAATCTCAATATTAAAATTAGAACATGTAGTTCTAATTCAGAACCTGAAGTTCTAAATTTTAATCTTAAAATTATAACTCGTAGTTATAATTCATTATGTTATTCTTTTATTTATTATTAGTTTAAGAAATTAATTATTTTTATGAGTATGCTCTGTGGTTGCCATTAATTTGGATCCTCCACATCAGAAAATAGAAATTGTATTTTTGTTTTCATTTTACAATTTATGTTAATTTCTTTCATAATTGTGATCAACTATTAGAGGTAAATTAGAGCCCGAAGTTCTATATTCATTAATTAATTATTAGATTAGAACCTGTAGTTCTAGATATATAAAATAATTATAAAACTTGAAGTTCTATAATTACACTACAATTAACGAACCTGAAGTTCTAACTTTAATTAATTAGATTTTAGATTAAAACCTGCAGTTTTAAATCTACCATGGAATCTGAAGTTCAGAATTTATAATAGCATATTTATGAACTTGAAGTTCTAAATATTAATATTATCAATCGGAAATTAAAGTTGTGAAATGTAAGATTGGAACTTAAAGTTCTAGATCAGCAAATTAATTTTCAAGAGAACCTGAAGTTCTAAGTATATGTGTGTAATTTTGGTTCATATATATTTATGTGATGTTTTTAATTTTTTTATTATATTTTATTGTATATTTATTATTTTGAATTATATTTATGTGACATGAACTTTACTTTCAAGGATATGGACCCTTCAAAGAAATTATTTGTTCCGAAAAATAAATGTGGGGATATATGCTTGGCTGATAGTGCAACCACACACACTATCCTTCGAGATAGAAAATATTTCTTGGACGTACAATTACGTGAAGGAAAGGTAAACACTATATCTGGTCCTGTAGACCTAATTGAAGGCTCTGGAAGAGCCATAATCTTATTAGCAAATGGAACAAAATTATACATTGAAAATGCTCTATATTCAGACAGGTCCAGTAGAAATCTGCTAAGTTTCAAAGATATTCGCAGAAATGGGTATCATATTGAAACTTTAGATGAAAACAAAATAGAATATATATGTATTACCAAAAATATCTCAGGTAAGAAATATATATTGGAAAAACTTCCGGCTTTCTCATCTGGATTGTATTATACAATCATAAATGCAATAGAAAGTCATGTAGTGATGAACCAGAAGTTCAATAATCCAAAGATGTTTATGTTATGGCATAATCGTCTTGGTCATCCAGGAGCTACGATGATGCGTAGAATAATTGAAAATTCCAATGGGCATAAATTAAAGAACCAGAAGATTCTATTGACAGATGAGATCAATTGCACTGCTTGCTCACAAGGCAAACTTGTGATACGCCCATCTCCATCTAAGATTGCCCTTGAATCCCCATCATTCTTACAAAGGATTCAAGGAGACATTTGTGGACCAATTCATCCACAAAGTGGACCTTTCCGTTACTTTATGGTTTTGATTGATGCATCTGCACGATGGTCACATGTTTGTTTGTTATCCA
Source organism: Zanthoxylum bungeanum (assembly GCA_019454045.1). Classification (NCBI taxonomy): domain Eukaryota; kingdom Viridiplantae; phylum Streptophyta; class Magnoliopsida; order Sapindales; family Rutaceae; genus Zanthoxylum; species Zanthoxylum bungeanum. Next base: position 261,138 of record SKCR01026307.1, read on the forward strand.
CACGTAACATTGCATTTGCCAAGCTACTTGCCATGATGATTAAATTAAAGGCACAATTCCCAGATTATCCAATCCAAACCATACGATTAGATAATGCTGGTGAATTTACATCCAAGACATTTGATGACTACTGTACATCAGTTGGAATCGATGTTGAACATCCAGTTCCACATGTACATACACAAAATGGATTGGCAGAATCATTGATCAAACGAATTCAGGTAATTGCACGCACTTTATTGTTACAATCTCAATTACCAATTTCTACATGGGGTCATGCTATACTACATGCAGCTGCATTAATTCGCCTTAGACCCACAGCTTATCATCAATATTCTCCAATCCAACTTGTTCTTGGTCACCAACCAGATATTTCTCATCTACGTATTTTTGGTTGTGCTGTATATGTTCCAATTTCACCCCCACAACGTACAAAGATGGGACCTCAACGTCGTTTGGGGATATATATTGGTTTTAATTCACCTTCCATTATCAGATATTTGGAACCTTTAACAGGTGATCTATTTACCGCACGTTTCGCGGATTGCCATTTTGATGAGACATTTTTTCCAACATTAGGAGAAAAGAAAAGGCCTCCAGAAGCAAGGCATGAACTTTCTTGGAAAGTTCCTACCATGTCTCACTTGGATCCTCGCACCAGCCAATGTGAAAATGAAGTGCAAAGGATAATCCATTTGCAACAAATTGCAAATCAATTACCAGATGCATTTACAGATGCTGCAAAAGTAACCAAGTCTCATATACCAGCTGCTAATACACCAGCTCGGGTGGTTATTCCTATTGAACAATCTAGTGTAAATGCAGCTAATGAATCATCTATTACACGTCAGAAACGTGGTAGACCAATTGGTTCTAAAGATACTATTCCCCGGAAGAGGAAAATGAGAGATTTAGATTCTGTTGAAAATAATGCTCGAGCAATGACTATACCCACATCTTCTCAATCACCAGTTCCAGAAGAACTGATAGTCCCTGAAGAGATATCAACCCCTGAAGAGGCTCAAAATTCCAAAAATGAGGAAAAATCTACAAATTATACTTATACAAGAGAACTGTGGGATCGAAATGAAATAACCATAGACAATGTGTTTTCATATACAGTAGCTGCTGAAATTGCAAATGATTTTGAACCTCAAAATATCAATGAATGTAGACAAAGACACGATTGGCCTAAATGGAAAGAAGCAATTCAAGCAGAATTGACTTCTTTAGCCAAACGTGAAGTATTTGGACCTGTAGTCCAGACACCTGAAGATGTCAAACCCGTTGGTTACAAATGGGTGTTTGTACGAAAACGTAATGAACATAATGAAATCATTAGATATAAAGCGCGACTAGTTGCACAAGGTTTCTCGCAGAGACCAGGTATTGATTATGAGGATACATATTCTCCAGTGATGGATACCATTACATTTCGATTTTTAATCAGTTTGGCAGTCTCTGAAAGATTGGACATGCGTCTTATGGACGTAGTGACAACATATTTGTATGGGTCACTTGACACTGATATTTACATGAAAGTCCCTGAAGGATTGAAAATGCCTGAAGCATATAAATCAATTGATCGTAAACTATGTTCAATCAAGTTACAACGATCTTTATACGGATTGAAACAATCTGGACGCATGTGGTATAATCGTTTGAGTGAATATTTGATGAAAGAAGGATATATAAATGATCCTATCTGCCCATGCGTATTTATTAGAAAGTCCGAAATTGGATTTGCCATTATAGCAGTATATGTCGATGATATGAACTTAATTGGAACTCCTGAAGAGCTTCTAAAAACTGCTGAATACTTGAAAAGAGAATTTGAGATGAAAGACTTGGGAAAAACAAAATATTGTCTCGGCTTGCAGATCGAGCATAAAACTAACGGAGTATTTATCCATCAGTCTGCATATATTGAAAAAATTCTCAAACGTTTCAACATGGATAATGCTCATTCATTAAGTACTCCTATGATAGTCCGATCTCTCGATCCTAAAAAGGACCAATTTCGTCCTAAAGAAGATAATGAAGAGATACTTGGTCCAGAAGTACCATATCTTAGTGCAATTGGTGCCTTGCTGTATTTAGCTCAATGCACCAGACCAGATATTGCATTTTCTGTTAATTTATTGGCAAGATTTAGTTCTGCGCCAACTCGAAGACATTGGAATGGTGTCAAACATATCTTTCGTTATCTTCACGGCACTAAAGACTTGGGATTGTTTTTTTCAAATGAGCAAACACAAAATCCAGGCATTGTTGGTTACGCTGATGCATGATATCTCTCTGACCCTCATAAGGCAGGTTCACAAACGGGGTATGTTTTTACCTATAATAATACAACAATTTCATGGCGATCTACAAAACAATCTTTTGTTGATACCTCATCCAATCACTCAGAGATACTTGCATTACATGAAGCAAGCAGGGAGTGTATATGGTTAAGGTCACTTATACATCACATTCAGAGCACATGCAACTTAAATTCTGCCACAGATATTCCAACAGTTATATATGAAGATAATGCTGTATGTATTGCCCAAATCAGAGGAGGGTACATCAAGGGAGACAGAACCAAGCACATGTCACCTAAATTCTTTTATACTCATGAGCTCCAGCAGAGCAAGCAAATTGATGTCAAGCAAATAAGGTCAACCGATAATTTTGCAGACTTATTTACTAAAGCTTTACCGACGTCAACATTTGAGAAGCTTATATATAGCATTGGCATGCGCCGACTGAGCAAATTATCTTGATGATATCTCTCATCAGGGGGAGCATATTCATTGACATGACATAAGTACATTGTACTCTTTTTCCTTCGACCAGGTTTTGTCCCACTGGGTTTTACTGGCAAGGTTTTAATGAGGCAATGTTATTCCGCTCAGAAGTCAAACAAATTATTTATGACTAAAGTAGTCGGGCTCAAGGGGGAGTGTTGTAAATTGTGGTGATCCCAACTACTTAATCTTTATCTTGTAATTTATTATTATATTTTATTGTTTTGTAACTTATCTCTACCATAACTCCTCTCTATAAATATAGAGGAATCCCCTTTGTATTTTTATATAAAAAACCATTCATTCTAAAATCAATAAGAAAAGCCTGCAGCTTTCGAGGTATTTTCTCTTCTTCTTTTCTCTTATTTTATAACAAATTATAATTTATTTTTTTTTTAAAAAAAAATGTAATTATTTTTAATTGTAAAAAACAAAAACACATAATGAATTCACACCTATTTTTTGAATTTTTTTTTTAAAAATAAAAACAAACTCGATTAGACTACAATTAGATGTCATACTTTGTATCTTTTTTAGACTTGCATGGATATTTTTATGACTATTCTTTTTCTTTTGGGTCGTTTTGCAAATTTTCCTATAAATATAATAATATATAAATGTAATCTACGTGGATATGACACCATTTGTGACGTGCACTCCTTCAATACTAGCTATATGCAATAATCATGGAGGCCATGATCAACATCATTAATTGATAATACTTGGATTGTTTAATACATTAATTCGGCCTCGTATATATTGTATAGATTTGATTCAACAGAAAGGCTAACTACTCCAATCTAACAACTAAATTAATTTCCAAAGAAGGATTAATTTTCTCGATCGATCATGCACGTGGATGTGATGAAATCTATAAGACTATAAATAAATGAATTGATGAAGAATATATACTATAAAATAAATAGAGTGCATGATTGATAAGATGATGAGAGGTTAAAGATTGATGTGGATTAATTTTGACATAATTCAAGGCGCTATCCCCGCTACCTAACGAAACATATCAAATATTCTCATTGTATATATATATATATATGTGGCCAAGCATGCTTGTGCATTGAGGTTAGGCAAGATTTGTGTAATTAAAATTTGATAAAAATTAGAATTGAATTTCATTCTAATTCTGATTTGTTATCAAATGATCAGGAAACAAGTACTGAAAGTCTCATGAAATGAAATCCAATTCCTGAAGAGAGAAACACACAACTTTTCTGAAAAGTAACTTTCTTTTGTTAATGGTGCAATTGTAATGGTTATGAGGAGAATCGACATAGACGGTTGATTGGATCATTAAATTTGATCGAAAATTAGGATCTCGATATTCAGAGAAATTTCAATTTTTAATATATAATATGACTTATATTTTTTTTTTTATCATTTATCGATAAAAGCCTCATTTTAATAATTCACCTAGCGTCCTATAAAATTCCAGGCAACTCAATGCCTTCCTAAATCTGACCTGTCAAAAGTCTAGCTTTGAATTTAATTTAAAACATTATAAATAAAAGTTTTAGAGTTTGATGGTAAAAAATTAAATTAAATGGGTGTATCTATTGAGTATTCAAATAATTATTATATATGTACCTATATCATAAGTTATCTTTAATAATAATTTAAGTCTCGAGTATTTTAAAAATAAATAATTTTATTAGAATATATGTGTCCAAATAAAATTTTAAAGTATGAGTAGTTTCACCGTAATTGTGTTATTTCTGACTTTCTCTTTCATATTTATATTTTAAATTAAGAAAGCCCAAGATCCATAAGATCCATCAACAACAAAAGGTCTTGGCCGAATTCAAGAGAAGATCAAGTTCAAAATTCAAGGTCAAGGCAACACCAAGATCCAATCATAGATAATTCATGCTTTTCAATAAGAGGCTTCCAAGAGTTGGGTTAAAGAAGTCCGAGATTTTCAAGAGAAAACCACCTAACCAATGACGGCGGGTTTGCATAATTTTCATTTTTTAACCACAACGTTCTCATACAATATCCAGTTTTGGTGGTTCAATTTATTTTGGAAAGAGAACTCAAAGATCTACAACTTTATAGTTTAAGTTAAAGACAGATTAAACTTCTTCCTGGCCAAAATACGATCGCAGTAAATCCCTACAGTTTTAGGTTATATGTTTTAAATTTATGTCATGTTTAAGTATTGGGTTGAACTCTAATGTTATTTTAAAAGCTCATGCATGAAATTTTGAGTCTTATTTATTTTAGGATTTAGTCTCATTATTCAATTAAGATTTATATATATATATAAGTATTCTAGTTTATTTAGTTTTCCTTATCTAAGTTAACTTAAGATTTTATAATGGCCTATTTAAAAGTGTCTTTAGCTTATAATTTTGATATACATAATTTTCAGACCCTAAATTTGAAGCTATTAGCGTGAGTTGCATAGTATGAGAGATTGAATTTCTCTTATTCATTGAATTGAACACAAGACTTATCAAAGATTGATGATATTTGAGGCGTCTCTAAACAGCTAGGAAGATTCAATCAAGAAATAAAGAAAGGTTTTCAAGAACATGATTTTTGGGGGTTGAACTTGATCTTAAGAGGGTTTTATTTCTTAAAAAAATATTGATACAATATTCTTGGGGTTACGTGCAACAAAAGACTTCCAAAGAATCAATGTTAGGAAGATCGAGTCGGTCTTTATCACTATCATCCCACATGAAGTCTTGAATGATTTCTTCTTGTGTTTCTAGACGTGTATGATTGCATTCATTTGACTTGTGACCTGGTCTTTCGCATGTAAAGTAAATGTATCGGTCTCTATTGTGTTATGGGAGCTTCTCTTAGATGAAATCTTGGATTTGAAAATTTTCAAAACTTTCTCAACATTTAGCTTATTTCTTCATCCTCCTCATCACTGTTGATAATAAAAGATTTCTAACATAATTTTTTTTTTCTTTTTCTCATCTTCACTTCTATCATTTATAATATCTTCCTCATATGAGATGAATAATCCTACGAGGTCATATAGGGATAAGGTATTGATATCATTTGCCTTTTGTATTACCTTACTCATCGACCTCGATCCATTCATTGATCGGAGATCTAATCATCTGCTTCACATTCTCACTATTGGTGAAGTATTTTCCTAGGACTTCCAAAGAGTTTTAAATGTTGGTAACCCTAATAATAAACATGTCATGATGAGGTCCCATCTCAAATAACTCATATTGCCTAATAAATAATTCTATCTTGGATTCCTTTACTTGGCTAATCCCCTCATATACTACTTCTAATTTGTACTAATATCATAAATATTTTTAAATGTTGACACTCTATGAAATTCTTCTTATCGAAATCAAAGAATAAAAAATTTACGCTTCGGTTTTTAATGTGCTTATTCTTTTTTCCTCACTACTTCATCTCCATCCTTATCTTTTGTAGTGGGCTTAAATAGGGTTTCACTAACTAACTATTCTTCTAACATGCATGGATAATCACTACCACCAAAGTATGAGGTCTAATTGTGGATTGTCTTTTTGAGTTGGAAGTATTAGCTTGGGTTGTCATATTAGATCTTTTGCTATAGATGATTAAATACTAGGTTGAAGAGCAGCTTGTTCTGATATCAATTGAAATTAATAAGCATATGAACTAAATAACCCAAAAAGAGGGTGATTTGGGAATTAAAATTAAATTCAACATTACAAATAACCTCAATTACTTAAATTCAATCCCAATACTCTTAATTATCAATATTCAATCAAATACTTCAATCCTCCAACTCCATCCACAATCACAACAATCTCAATATATGATAATCTATTTAATCCAACCTATTAATGCTCAATATCATCTAATTTTACACATACCCAAATATCTTAATATATAAAAATATAACAATTGCTAAATAAAAAGATAAGAGTTAGAGATATTGTACACAATGATTTTTACGTGGTTTGGAAAATTCACCTACATCCACTCCTCAAAACTAGCTATCCCTTTAAGGATTCACTAAATCGGTCGAACTTCACAGGTGTCAACCAAATCATTACTCTTTTTTTCCGGACTCAAAGATGACCCAATCCAACTTTTAGGTGTGGATCAAATCTTACAACTCTTCTTCATGAGATCGAAGATGACTCAAATATTTTAATTACAAATCAAATAAAGAACACAATTCCAACTAATGAATAAATTAAGCATTTGATTCTAGCTTGATTATGGATAAGCATGTTTATAGCTCTTTGGATGATCAATATGTGATATATAAACAAGTTTTAATGCTTTGATCAATTGTGAAATGATCACAAAGCATTCAATTTATAGTTGGCCTTTGAAACTAGCCGTTATTCCAGTTTCTGCCAAGGGTCGGTCAACCTACTTTATCACTTTAGTTGATCGAAGTTGACCTAATCAATACCAATTGAAATAATCGGTTGACCGATAAGAGGGTTTTCATAATTTAGTTTCTTTCTTGGTTCGGTCGAGTCTTAGGATGACCCGAACTTTCCAAAATTCTAAAAACCTTGCCTTTATTCCCATATCAAAGCCAAGAGTATTACATTTTAAATATATATTAATATTTTGAAATCGAACAACAACATTTTCTTTAAAATCAAATGATTCTTTTAAGTTCAAAAAACTTAAAAAAGATAAATCATTTAAGTTCAAAATCAAGTTTTAATATCATTAAAGAAAATATGTAATTTTGTAAGTTTTTTTTTGAATCGTTGGAAACCTCATCGCCAAATCACCTATTTCCGGGCTTAAGCTGAGCAGGTAAAACCCCCAATTATCTCAGACTCTTATAAGAAACTCACTCCATGGATTCGAACCCAGGCTCTTAAGGTGAGATCCTGAACCATACACCATTATTTAGGCACCAAATTTGGCGTGCCACTATTCATTGCGCCAATTTTTTTTTTAAAAAAAAAATGTTAAATCAATACTATTTGTATCCCACATGTTATTTTAATAATATGTTTTATTTTATGTTTGTTATAAATAATTAATAAAATAATGAAAATACATATTTAATTTTAAACTTAATTTAATAATTTGGGAACAAATACAATAAAAAAACACTTAATACAAGATAATTTTGTTGAGATGTGTGGTGTAGATTGAGATTGTTGAGATGTGTGGTGTAAATTGTGGTTGATGTTGGTATAAATAAATACATCTTAGTTTGTAAACATTCCAGCCACTTACCAAATCATTTAATCCTATTAGCAATATGAATCGAAATGACAGAAGTGAAAGTGTAATAACTCATTTTTTTAATACCAAACATTATCATTTCAAACCTAACTAATCCCCACCTAATTATCATCATCAAATATGTTTATTCGTCCTCTAAATCAAACAAAACCATCACCCACCTTTACACTACTAATATATAATTCTCCATTTTTAATCAAACCAACTTTGACATTTGAAAGTGTTTTATGTTGTATCCAAAGAGGAGAGGGTGAAGTGTATCTTGAGCTATTTCTAGAGACTATTGACAGCAAATTCCAGAGAGTTTTAGAGAGAGAAATTGAAACAAGTAGAGAGAGAAATAGTTAGAGAGAGAAAATATGTCCAGAGAGAAAATACCTCGTTCGACGTCGTCATGTCTCTATTTCCGGTGAGTGACCACATATGAAGAATTCATTCGACGAGACGAATCCAACGGCACCAGACCGTCGTCGTGATTCCTCCTTACGCGTCCTCACGTGCGCCTACGCGCTGTCACGTCGCCTGCTTCACGCGCCCATGCGGGTGTACAACACCTCTCGGACCCAAATTTTACCATTGTCGAGATACGTAGTGTGGACACTTCGTTTCCCCAAATTTGACATTCAGTTGTTGAGAAACGAGCTAAAAATGGTAGTTATCATCGTTTGATCATTCGTCGATAACCACCGTGCTTCAACTCTCACCACCACCATCCCTGTGATCCTTGTGACATTAACTGACCAATGGTTCCTTTGTTGTGATATTTCGAATTTGTTGGAAATTGTTACGTGATTATTACCGTTTTGGGGGTGTAAACATAATATTTTAAATATTTTGGACTTAATTGTTTATTGACATGATTTTAAGGTAAATATATAAATCCTATTTTTCAGGGGTTCATGAGTAATATTTGATAGTTTTAGGACTATATAGACATAGTAGAAATATTTTAGGATTAAATTAAAATTTTAAAAAATTTGGGGGTAAAATCATAATTTTAACAATAATTGTTTGTACAACGTATGATAATATTTTAAAGATTCTTGGCGAGGATATAAAGATATGAATAACTTTTTCATGGATTGAGGTAAGTACAACGTATGATTATCCTCTTAACATAATTGTTTGTTGATTGATGGTTGTTGTGAATATATATATATATATATATATACACACACACACACACATATATAGATGCTGAGATGTTTATTGAGTTATTGGAGGCATGAGAAATATGAATTCGTGATTATTGAGATGAGATTGATGGATTGAATATAAGATTTGATTATATTGGATGATGTTTGTTGTTATATTATGCTGCCGGATTTTGTATAACAGTGGTCGGAGATGAGATGAGCTGAGATGATATGAGAGATGAGATGAGATGAGATGAAATATGAAGAGAGCTCTCATGAGAGGTGCGATATTATGTATAATTAGAGGTGAAGCGTATTTCAGTTCCCACTTATATATTTATGGGGGATGAGTTGGTGGGAAACCTTGGGAGTTGTGAAGTACCTCCCATTGGTTTCAATCCAATATTATACATGACCCGAATTAGCAACCATATTTGATGGATGTTTGTACTGTTGTAAGAATGGTTGTTTGAGATGATGATATTAAAGTATATGTTATTTTTATATATTATTACATATATATACTTACATATCTATATTTTATTGGTGAGGTCATGTTGAGATTATAAGTGCTTTACTTACTGAGTTTTTTAAGCTCACCCCATTTTCCCAAACATCCCAGGTAGTTCGCCAGCACAACAGTAACAGTGCCAGGATTTGATCTATATGCCACAATGATTTTCGGGTTGGTCCAAACATTTAGGAAATTATTTTCATATTTTTAAGACTTGTATTGTAAACCATAATATTGGAGATTTATTCATATATTTGCTAAATTATAATTTAAGAAATATTATTTGTGCATATTTGTTTGAATTGTATGACATGTAGAATGCTCAAACCAAAGAGATTTGCAAACCTCTTTTAGGATTGGGCCCGCTCTAGGGAATGGGTCGTGATAGAAAGTTGTTTATAATATCAATTTATGGATGAAATTGAGGCGATTGATGCCGAGTAAGCAGAAATCATTCAATATATAACAAACAACAACATCTTGCTCGCTCATTATATTAGTCAACAAAACAATGAATTTAAGCGAAGAGGCTCAGGCCTTGGTCATCAATTTATATATCGAGATCGAGAAGGTGAAAATCATAATCTATTTATTGACTACTTTAACGAAAACCCGTGTTTTGACGAATCGATTTTTCGACGACGATATCAAATTTCTCGTAGGTTGTTTATGCGAATTGTCAATGAAGCGAGAGGTCATGATAACTATTTTTTACAACACATAGATGGGATTGGTAGACTCGGTTTGTCCTCTTTACAAAAAATATCACATATTTTTCGTATGTTGGCATATGGTCAACCAATAGATTCTAAAGATATTTGACAGCCTAGACTCTATACACTAGAAATGGAAAAATTATCCAACGGGTTGGGCAAGACAATATGCAGGTCAAAGTGGAACCCCGTCTATTATTTTTAGGCTATTGTTGATTATTAACTTTAGATATAACATATTTTGGCTTGCGGGTGCAAACAATGACATCAATGTGTTAGAGACATCTCATCATTTTCCCAATCTCACTGATGGTATTGCTCTTCCCAGTCATTACATCATTAGAGGAAGAATATAATATGGGTTACTATTTAGTTGATGGTATATACCCAAAATAGTCAACGCTAGTATAAACCATTTGATGCACATGTTGGTCTGAAGAAAAAATATTTTGCAACGAACAAGAAGCATGTAAAAAAGACGTAGAATGTGCATTGGGGTTCTCTAATTATGATTTGCAATTGTAGCAGGACCGACATGTTTTTGGCATAAAGATGTATTACACAATTTAATGACTGTGTGTGGACACTGTATTTTTTTGTACATAGTTCGACAATGAGTCTCTTACGGGGAAACCCTCTAAAAGTTAGGGAAATTGAAAGAATGAGTTCCATGAAGGAAATGAACTCCAGAGAATACAGTCAAAAGCCAACTGGATGTCACATATGTCCAGCCTACCTTCTCTGTAACCCTAAAATCCGGTAAGATATACTTTGAAAATACTAAATCTGACCGGACACAACACAACTGTCATTGAACGAGCAGATTATCGATTAATGAAATTAAGGGATTTGATTATGTCCAATCGAATATACAATTCAAATTTAATAATTGGTCGGATGTGATGAGGCCCAGGATGCACAAGGACAGACCACTACCGTGCATGTTCCAGAGGGTTCAATCACGAGGTCTTAAGCTAATAAGATTCAGGAAGCAATGCATGGATTCATACAGAGAACCATATCCGACTATTCGTGAGCCTTTACTACATTAAGTATGTGCTTGAAACTGGACGAACCTGTGATGGTAAACCTTATTCAGGCCGTGGAGCATCAAGATAATTAGGCCTATTTTAGTATAGTTATTTGTTAGTTATTGTTGTTTTATTTAGGGCTTAATATTTGTTTTAATTCAGCCATTTATTTATGTTTTGTGTATTACTTAGGATTTATTATTTTGTTATACTTGGGAATTAGGTTAAACGTGCATGGATTTGCACGTGGGGTTAGATTAGGTTAGTTCTAGGTTAGACGCCTATTGACGTGTGGGTAGTTTGGTCTTTATAATTTTAGGTTACGATTTTGGTTATAGCCTCCTTATAAAAGGCTAACTTTGGTTCTGTTTCAAAAAACGCATCTCTTAATAAAAACACAGTATTTTCGTGAGCTTTGAAAAACCCTCAACTTGTTCTCACCGATTTTGGCTTATCAAAGGTTTGCTAACCTTTTGTGGCGCCCCCATTAGCACTCTACGTTTCTGTTTCCTGTTCTTCAGAGGTTTAGAGTTTCAACTAAACTGTCTTGGCTTTCTTGGGAATGGTCTCAGTCTCGTGAGGATTTGCTTGGCTTGTTCCAGATAGGTTTTCATCATGACATGTTTCGAGCTGTCATCACACATGTAAAATTCAAATAGCTGGAATCAAGGGCTTGATTACACGGCCGAAGATATGTCCCAAAATATACATCCGGTCGGATATAGGTCAAGATGTGTCTGATGTTTTGATTGGTAATCACTCGAGATAAACTGGAGGCATGTAAGGGATCTTGCCTCCTCTTCCATATTCAGAAATTCTCTATTGCACTATAAAAAAAAGAGCTACATTCCATAAACAAAGGGGGAGGGAAAGGAAGCCATTGAAAATTATGAAATATTGAGGGAGATAAATCTAAAAAGGAAACCCTAAAATTGGAAAAACTCTACAAAGAAAAAAAGAAAGAACGTGAGCCACAAATCTTTGGAATTCTACATCTTCTGGTGCGTATCCAGTAACTACCCGACGTTCAGAGACATCTTCTAAGCTAGGAAATATATAAAGGTACGATATGAGGCCATTTTTTTTACTTCCATGTATTTTTTAGATCCTGTGTTCACACAATATATCCGGTAGGACTTGACATAAATCCAGCCGAATATATAAGAATTTTCGGCCATATATGGTTATTCCTTTTGATATATAGGATGGAAACCCCGGATGTAAGTTTCATAGCCGATTTCGAATGGACGCTAATATGGTTCGCACTCGGGATACAATCCCACATACCATAAGGAATGACCATGTGCAAAGCCGAATTAGCTTTTATCATTTATGCCATATCCTGTTAGTTTACTGTTAATTATGCATGTTATCGTACTATGTATGTCTCTGTTTTTTTATGTAAGACATTTGTTTACCGCCTCGTTTTCACTAGGATTATACATGATTCTGTGTTTTCTTATTGTTTTGGTTTATAACGGCTTAATTATCACTGTGTTATTGACATGTATATGATTTTGTATTTCTGACTCACGTAGTACCTTCGGCCAGACTTAGTCATGAATATTCGACTGACTGCTTCTATGTCCGACCCGACCTCTCCCAGACCAAGTCGATGAGGAATATGTTATGTCTTTGCTCATATATGATTTCACTATTGTCATTTTGCTTTATGGATATTAAGTTGTTATTATATCACTTTCATTGTAACTGTATTATCATTAATGCATGATTCTGGAATTTCCAATTTATATTTATATGCCTATTATTGCATTGTTTCCTATATCATTTCGAATCATTGAATCTGTTTAGTTATTACTCATCATTTTACTGATTTATCTTGCTTAGTTATCATTAAACATTTTGAGGTTATGGTTTTATCATTTTGCTATTCATTATCGTATATGTTATTGTATGTGTATATTTCCGCGTCTCTGGATCACACAGTACTTCCGGCCTTACTTCCAATAAATCCCATCGAATATAAAATATGAGTAGTACATTCAGATAGCCTTGTCTATGTCCAACCAGGCCTCTCCGAGGCCAAGCACACATTAGACATTGCATTTTTACTCATAGCCCGATGACGAGTCTCATATGGGGACACCCTCTGAATACATGGAAAATTACTATGATGAATGCTGGAATAGAAATAAACTACGGGGGACACAGCCAAAAATCGGTCGGACATCACCTTTGTCCAGCCAATTTGCCTTGAAAATCTTAAATCTGGTCGGACATGATACGACTGTCAGTGAATGAGCATATTGTTAGTTACCGAAGTTTAGGGATCTGATTGTCTCCGGTTGGGCAGATAATTTATTTGTATATCTAGCTGGACATTTATCAAGCTGTTAGCACACATGTAAACTAAAAATTTAATGGGATCACAGGCTTGATTACATGGGACTGGATATAAATCACAAACCCTAAATTTGACCGGATATGGTTCGAGCTATGTCTGACGTTTTGATTGCCAATCGTTCGGGACAGATTAGATAGGGTGGCAAGACGAATCAACGAATCAAATCCTTAAGAAATCGAATCAAAATGTACTGCATTCGTATTCGATTCGTTTATTAAATGAATCATAATATCATGATTCATATTTGATTCATTTATTAAACGAATCGAATACGAATATTTATTTAGTCATAATATTATTCAATAACATAATTTATTTTCATTATTTTTTCATAAATATATACATATGAAGTATGTAATTAATATATTTACTAAAAATATCTCACTAAATATCGACAATATTATTTTTCTATGGTAATTAGCCAAAATTTTCTAAATCTTAATTGAAAAATAACAATAAATAGTCAAAGAAATAATAAAACGAATTTTAAACGAATCAATGAGATTAAATTTGTATTCAATTTGTTTAATAAACGAATCGAATCGACCCATTTATTAAACAAATCCATTTTTTCAAACCTGTATTTGCTTTAAAGTGAATCTAATCGAGCGAATAAACGAATCCTAACCCAAATTTCCAACCCTAATATTAGAGGGGGTGAGGGATTTTGCTCCCTCTTCCATCCTTAGCTCCCCCCGTTTCACTATAATATGAGGGGAATTTTTGAGTGTGAGGGGGCTAATACGAATATGAAAATATAGCAACAATAGTCTTAAAAAAAACCCTAAAAAACATTTGTCTTCCCTTGGAGTTCACTATATTCCGGTGCGAATCCAATAGAGACTTGGTATTTAGAAGGATCTTAAGAGCCACAACAAACTCAAAGGTACGACCTGAAGGTACCATCTTTAACATTCTTGCGTATTTAAGATTATGTTCTAATATAATATCAATGACTGAATGTACATCATGTCCGACTGGACATTGACACACCTACGTCCACCTATAAGCATGACAGGTTGTGTCTATTGCTTTATGTAATGTAAGTTTATGTGATTTAAATTTTTATATAATTATGCTATGATGATCCTTTCTATTTATCTCATTAATATTAGCATGCATGTTACTGTTTTTCCTCTTTTATTATACATGATTCTGTATTCTGTGTATTTTGATTTGCGAGTCATATCCGACCTGACTTATTACAAGTCCGACTAGACATGATCCATATCCGGCCATGTGAACCCGTGATATATATGATGGAAACCCAGACGTAAGTTCCATAGCCGATTCTGAATGGACAGTAATATGGTTTGCACTCGGGATACAATGGCACCTACCATTGGGGGACGGCCATTTCATTATAAATGTATCTAAAATGTTGATTCACTATATTCATATTTGTATATGCATGATTCAAGATTTCTAGATTACGCAGTATGTATGCCCTGACTTTAACAAAGTCCGACCGGACTGCACAACTATATCCAATCAGGCCTTTCTAAGGTCATACCCACCAAATGTATGCTTTGGCTTGTTTAATTGTTTTATCATTGTTGGAACCATTATTATCTTATTATTGGACTTTCATTTTGCTTATTGCTTATTATGCCATTTTTTACTTGCTATTATTTTGATTCTATACTTCTGAGTTATACATTATAGCCTGCTAGACTTCCATCAAGTATGATTGAAATTTTAAATTTATGTCCGGCCGACCACGACCACATCCGGACAGGCCTGTCCGAGGCTAGGCCCATTAAAAACATTCCTTGTACTATTTCATCAATGTTTTATTTATCAATATGGCCTTACAATTTCGTCTATGTATTTTTCACACGTTTAAACTTCGCATATTTTTACTTTCATGCTTACGCTTTGTGTGTTGCTTTAAATTACTTTGTGTGTGAAATTGCATTATAAGACATGGAGATATCTCTTTTAAGCGTAAATATTACACTGATATCAATAAGAGACCATTCTGAACCCAAATAGGTTTAAAGTCGGACCATGCGAGAGGTGTAGTGCGACCTTAAATCATTCTCGGTGTCTCATATCGGGTAGTGAATCCCTTGTTCTTCGATTAGTTCCCCCGCGGGACTATCCATACTCTCTATGGGCTAAGAGCCCAACAGTGTAATAGTCGCCAACGTCATATACGTAGCAGTAAAACCCACTTCGCACCTACACCCACCTAATGCATACTTTAGCTTGTTTAATTTTTGTTGTAATAGTTTATTTAGTATCTGTATTTTACTTATTATATTTATGCAGTTGTGTGTTATATAAAATATTTTACATGCACTTGCATTATAAGATATGTAGATATCTTTTTTAAGCATAAATATTATACTGGCATCAATAAGGGACCATTTCAAACCTAAGCGGGTTTAAGGTCGGACCTTGCGAAGGGTGCAGTGCGGCGATAAATCATTCCTAGTGTTTCATGTTGGGTGGCGACTCCCTTATTATCCGGTTAGTCCCCCGTGGGGCTATCTATACTCTCTACTGGCTACGAGCCGAACAGTGCAGTGGTCGCTGACGTCATTGGCATAACGGTAAATTCTACTTCGCTCATACAGATGGAAACTCCACTGGGGATAAAGAATCGACCCCAAAAATACCTTGTAGTATTTATGGCAAGATTAAATAGAAACATGTCTTTATCTTTTACATACACTTTTAAATCCCGATGGCGTTGCATATCGAGAAATCACTTTTACTGAAGACGGTGGATTGGTATGTAATGATAATCATCATTTATTGGTAACGTACCCTTTGATATTAAGGTGCTTTCATTTGGTCAATTGAACCCTTGGGTGGGGAGACCTAGTTATAAACAATCATTTTATATCTTGAGGTATAAAAAAGGTGTGTTCTTTTGGTCGATTGAACCCTTGAGTGAGTAGACCTAGTTGTGGGTAAATCTTCATCGATAAGAGCCTAAGCTGTACCTTATGAACCCTCATGAAAAGCCCATAGTCGTTATCTTATGGAAGCCTCCCTTATGTTTTTGTTTGGGTCCCCAATCATTTGAAGTGATTGAACCTTTTACCATGAGTCGTAAACATGTTGGACATTTTCAACTGGGATAAGTTTGTATTTTCATGATAATTGGGCCACATGCTTTGAAATGACAACGGGCCACCTTGTATGTAAATCCTAGTGGGACTAAAATGTTTAGTTATGATCCAAAAGTGTTAAAATACGAGTCTGATTCCTATACTGGCTTTCATCCAGAAAGGGTGCGCCTTGTTTTTGCCTATTTGGATATTCCTAAATATTTCTAAGCCCATCCCAAAAACAACCATGATTACCGATGATCCAATTCGTCATTTTTATACAAAGGCATGATCCTCATATTAGGTTAGTCATTTTTATAAATGGTCGGCATTTGTCTTTTAGTAATGGAACATAACCAAATTAGCCAAGATTTACCCTTTTAGCATAGGAGAGAACGAGCTTGTGCACCCTCATTGGTGCATAAGCTAAGCCAAACCTAGGGAAGATATTGGACTTGCCACTTGTGTGGGAGGAATAAGGTTGGAAGGGTATATGCTGATGTTTGAGCACATCATACATTTCATGCATACATGCATCATGCTAACATCTTATGATGCAGCCATCATAGCAGTCTGTTAGGTTAGAGAAGAGGGTAGACTAGTCAATAAGCAGTTAGCAAGTCCAGCAATGGCCAGTAGTGATAGTTCCCATGTAGATGAATTGGAACAACTATGAACAAAATAGCAGAACAACTACAAATCTTAGCCAATTCCATTTCCAATCTGACTGCACTTTAGACAGTGACGAGGACTGTAACTAATGAAACGAGGCATGAGAAGCTTGAAAATAGGGTGAGTGAAGAAATCCCTACATCAAATAATGATATGGTTGAATATGCTACATGTAGAATGGCCAACTCCCAAGCTGAGCTCCTGAAACTAAAAGAGCAAATGAAGTCGATTACCCAAAGGATGAAGGGTAAACATGAAGACCTCTTAGATTACGGTGTCATGGCCTTCGAGGAACAGTTGCCTTCGGAGTTCAAAATGTCAAATATGACCAAGTTCGATAGGAACAGAGACCCTAAGGCACACCTCCGTAAATATGTGTCTATGATGACTGCTACTGACCTGTCCGAGCGCCAAGTTCTAAACATGTTTGGCATGTCGCTCAAAGGAGCATCAATGATATGGTACCACAGTTTGGAGAAAAAAATAAGGAATGATTGGAGAACTTTAGTAGAAGCATTCCTGAACCAATATATCACAGATATTGGGATTGATTTGACACTTCGTGACTTGGAAAATACCAAACAGAAGCAAGAGGAAAGTTTCAAGGAGTACTTAGACTGTTGGAGAAGCCAGTTGTTGGAAATACAGACACGGCCCTCAGAGAATGAACAAATAAAAATGATTATCAAGGGCACCAGGCCCTATATCTATATCAAGTTGAGAAGAATGACCTCCATGATAACGGACTACCGACAGTTGAATAAGACTTTCATGGATATAGAGGAAGAATAAGTAGAGAACAAAAGGCTTTATGGCCAATGGCAATATAAGAAGGGCATTGGAAGAGGCTCAGGACGTAAAGCAACTAAAGTAAATACTGTCCAAAAGAGACATTTCTCTAACTTAGGAAGACCGATGTCTAAGATTTTAGGTAATCTTGAGAAATATGGTATGTTGAAACCTCTAGTTACAAGACTGATGCCAAACCCAATACCCCACCACATGGACCTGAACCAATATTGCCACTTCCACTAAGAAAAATGACATGACACCGACAGATGTGCCCACCTCAGTTATGAAATCCATAACCTGATCGATGCTGACAGAATATCTGATAAGGAAAAAACTTCGTAGTGATCAAGTTGCAAATTATCACATTTGCATTATTGTTTTTTTTTTCTTTTAGTCATATGATAACTCCTTTTTTTCAAATGTTATTTGGTGAAATAAAATGGATTTCTCAAAATTTTCCATCTCTTAACAAAAGATGTGTATGACTAAATGTAGGCATTGCATTTTTACATGTGAAACCCGATGATGAGCCTCATTTGGAGGCACTACCTTTTGAGTCACGAAAGCCGCGAGAAACGGATATCGGAAGGGGAAATTCAGAATAAACAAGCTCACTGTCTTCGTTGGTGCTGCGTTCGTTACTTCGTTCGAACGGGAAACAGATTGCGGGTGTTCGTGTCGCATTCGAGGAAGCGTTCGAACGGTGTCGGTAATTCTGGTTTTGCTGCTAGCCTCACACCCAGCCCATTTAGCTCCCCAAAGCCCATAAAACACATCCCAAATTAAATAAATAAATATTAATTTAAACATTAAACATTAAATGAAATATTTAAACCATTTACCAATTAAATAAGATATTTACCTAACTTAAACTAAAATCATGCCTAATTTAAAATCAATCCTAACCAATTAAAGCCAATCATATATTTGACTTCCTAATCTAATAAGATAATTACCAATATAAAATATTTGTATTCCTAAACCAACACAAATTAAATATTACAACTTCCTAAAATAAAATATTTTGTCCCCCCTCAATCTTGTGTATACCTTTCTCATCTCTCCTAATTTGGAAACAAGATCTCTTCCTTGTGAGACAAGGTGAAACCCTAGACATCTTCTATATAAACAACCCCTAACCCAAGCCATTCCTCTCCTTGACACAACCTAATCACGCCCAAGGCATAGAATTCACACCGAAACTCTCTCGAAATCTCTCTAGACTCTCTCTACACACCCGAGACTAAACAAAAGAAAAACACACTTGACATATACACAAAAAGAGAACAAAAGAGCCCCAACCATCTCCTCCATAGCCGAAAACCACCTCCGTAAACCCCCCACACATCACCGAAACAGCCACCTACACAGCAGCCTACCACCACAAAAAATTACCACAAAAAACCACACTGTATTACACGCCCAAACAGCAGCAAAATCACCTTAACAGCAGCCCAAATCCTTAAAAAACAGTAACATAAAAACTGCATAGATAATCTTAAAAATAATCACATATAATTGCACTAAGAACCCACACAAACTTGGAATAGTTTATTGAAAACGTTAAAACATGTGGCCCGTGCAGTGAGTAGCAAGACAGAAGCCGAATAGGAGCATAACGGAGTTCGAACCGCAAGCAAAACAGCAAAGCAGTGAGCTAGGACGCTGAACCAGTGAACCAGAAAAGTTGCGGAGCTGTACCCCTTCCGATCTTCGTGGAACGCGAGTCCGAGAGACGGCTTAAAAGGTTAGACCTGAGGGTATCTTTCACACTTGTTTTCTTTTTCCGCATTATTTATTAAGTATTACTTGTATGATTGTCATGTTGGAATGCATGTTGTGGTCTTTGAGTGGATAAACATGCATGAATTATGAGATGTAATATGTTGTGGGTATTGGATGAATGAGAGATGTGTCAACTCTCGCGGTATATCGGATGGAAACCTGGACATAAATTTCATAGCCGATTCCGAATGGACGGTAATATGATCTGTACTCGGGCCACAACTCCACGTACCGCTTGGGTAAACGGCACCATCTTTCTTTTGTTGTGTTGCTTTTGTTTATTTAGTTTTCTTTACTTGAATTCAATATGTTGTTTAGTTATGCATGATTCAACCAAGCGCATGGGCTTAGTGAGTTAGTCCAAAGGTCCTCCATTTGGGAGACAAAGAGCCGAAAAGGCCACCTTTGTGACACTACTTCGCCGCACCGGTTGATGTGTGTTCGGTTGGATGCGAGATACGTTCAATCGGGCATACTTAGTTTGATATTATATCTTTATTTTCGTATGCATAATTCAATCGAGCGCATGGGCTTAGTAAGTGTGATGTGAGATCCCCTATGGGGAGGGGCTAAAAGCCCTTTACCACGATGCTTTGCCGCGCCGATTGATGTGTGTTCGGTGGATACAAGATACGTTCAATCGGGTACACTATGTCTGATATTATTTATTTCATGTGTTGTGATGTGACGCGCATGAGCTTAGTATGTTGGTCTAAAGGTCATCTCTTTGAGAGATCAAGAGCCCCAAGAGGCCACCTTTACGGCAGTACTTCGCCGTGCCCCTTTATTTTGTTGCTTATGTATCGCGTCCCATTGCATGCATCAGGTCTGTTCCCGTTCAAACGCGTTTACGAACGCAACTCGAACGCGCATGCTTTTTTTGCCTTATCATGCATCAGGTCTCATTTCCGTTCGAACGCGTTATCAAACGCCATACGAACGTGAGCATTCTGTTTCGTTTCCGTTCGAACGCGTTAGCAAACGCCATACGAACGTGAGCATTCTGTTTCATTTCCATTCGAACGCGTTAACAAACGCCATACGAACGTGAGCATTCTGTTTCATTTCCGTTCGAACGCGTTTACGAACGCTACACGAACGCGCACACACTGAACTGAGTCCTTTTCATTAGATTTCATGCATAGTTTTCCTAGTAGCTATCTCCACATGTATAAATGCAAATATGTTAATGTATTACAATTCATATGCTTGTGTCATGATAACATTTGAGTATTATTTCTTGCGGTATATCGGATGGAAACCCAGACGTAAATTCCGTAGCCGATTCCGAATGGACGGTAGTGCGGTCTGTACTTGGGCTACAATTCCACGTACCGCTTGGAAAAGTGCCCATATGTGTGCTTGTATGGTTAATATGTGTGCTTGTATGGTTAATATGTGTGCTTGTGTTTTTCCTGAATGTAATATGCAAATGAAGTTATATGTTCGTTGCTATTTTGATATATGTTAAGCATGCAATTTTAAACGTGAGATATATGTGAAATGCGTACATAAGTTTTATCTTGAATATGAGAATTTAGAAGCATGATACTCTTGGAAATAAGTGTTACTTAAGCTTGATTAAATTATTACATAAATCCTTTCATTACAAGTGACATAAGTAAGGGACCATTTCGAACCCAACGGTTTGAGGTCTTCCCTTGCGAGGGGTGAGTGCGGCCTTAAATCTTTGTCCCGGTTCACACCGGGTGGCGACTCCATGTTATTCAGTACTTCCCAAACTAGGCCGCGAGCCTAGGAACGGCGTCGCCCTGGTTCTGTTGTCCACACTAAACCCTTAAAATAATTTTAAACTTTGGAATCACTAGCAGAATGCTATCAAAAAATTCGTACTAAAAACTTAGAAATAATTTATACTGACACTGTTGGAGTTGGTGCTTGAAGTTCCAATCCGAACAATATATTGTATATTTTATTATTTATTAAGAAAATAACTAAATTTTCATTTCATACATTACTAATGGTATTTTCATTATGCATATTAGATTGATGTATAAATATGCTAAGAATGACATCGGCCTTAAAATAGTCTTGTAGTAATATTGGACACTATATGGGCCAAATTTGGGCGAAGGGCAAAACCCCTTTTTTAGTTTGAACCCAATACCAAATAAAGCCCAAAACGATAAACCAGCCCAGAAAACTTTAAACCATTTACAAAAGCAAAGCCAACAACTTAAGGACAACTCCCTTTAATTATTTACCAATTGTTTCCCTCTTTTCCCAAACACATAATATATTTCCACATGCTAAGATTTTTGATCACCAAATGCCTATATCTTAAGCAAGTTATGGGACTTACCTCCATGTGCAAACTAGAAAGACAATATTTATTAGCCTATAAATGAAAGTATGATTCAATTTGAAGGAATCATCGAAGTCTCAGCACTCTCACCTAAGCTCTTTATACAGTTCTCCTTATAAATACCAACCCTCCGCCCTCACGGCAACCCAAATAGCTCAAGGTAACATCAAACCTTGCACTCCCCTTTACTTTATTTACCAATCATCTTCATTACTGACTTGAGCATCGGAGTGCCTACGACACCCACCACACCGGTGGGCAGAGACTCATAACTCATTCTACCTTTATTTTGCAGGATCGCTAGTGTCTCATACTATAAATTCTCAATTGTGGACCTCAAGCGAAATCCAACATCTACAATTTGGCGCCCACTGTGGGGCCTTAGCGATTCATAACAAGTAAAGATCTCTCAGTCTATGATTCCTAAACACAGCCACTCATGGCTTCAAGCAGTAAGCTAACGCCAGACTCTGTGGTCACACAATTAGCCTCTCTACAAGAACGATTACGATCATTGGAAGAGGAAAATCTAGCTATGCAAATCTCCAATACTAATCTCCAGAAGCAATTGGAGCATATTTCTTCAACGTACAAAAGGCGCGAGGCTACGGATCACCCCAACAATCTTACAATCCCAACCAACCCCTTAGGGGCATTCAATGATGTGACAAGTGATGATTCACCAATAAACCATCGCCCCCAAAATTTCCCATGGAGTCTACCAATTTCTCCAGTCGATTAGTCATAGCAAGTCGCGTCCACTATGTGAAAAGAAATGCTAGAGTTTAAAGAAATAATTTTATCCAGTCTACCTAGTGTAACATTACCAATAATAAAGAGCCGAACTGGAATAATTTCTGATACTCCATTTTTGAAGACCATCACATCCGTCGAGCTGCCAATGAAGTTCAGTCCACCGGACATGAAATTATATGATAGATCAACGAACCCAGATGATCATGTGGTCCACTATAAATACAAATTGTTGTCGACTAGCTTGGCTCCACACCAATGGGAGGCTGGGATGTGCAGAGGATTCGGAGAAACATTGGCAGAACCAACCCTCACCTAGTTCATCAATCTACCATACAGGTCCATCGACTCATACCAACAACTAGCCAATAAATTTGTGGAGCATTTTGCAAGTTCTTGTAAGCTCGAGAAAACCACTGACGACCTCAATGCCATCTAGCAACGGAAATGAGAATCCTTGCGAAACAACGTGGCTCGCTTCAACAAAGAGAGGATAACTATTCTTGTTCTCCATCAGCCTACTACATTGGAAGCTTTTAGAAATGGATTACTCTTAGAAAGTCGGCTCTATAAAAAGCTCACTAAATTTCGATGCTACTCGATGGATCAAGCCTTGGCTCGAGCCCAAATTGAAATTAGATGTGAAGAAGACAAAATGAACAAAAAGAGGGAAAGTTCTTCCAGCCTACAGAATGAAAGAATACAAAATATTCTCAAGCCTCACAAAGTATTCACAGGCAAAACTCCTCAACCAATAGATATAAGGATTCATCAAATGAGGGACAATCTCCCCATTCACAAAGATTTCAACCGTCGACCTTTGTCGTACAAGGCCCAAGAAAGAACATTTCCAAACAGACCAATGCTCTCAGACTACAATTTCACTATTTCCCCAGGGGAATTAGTTTCAGTCCTCAAGAAGATGGGGAACGAAGTAAGATGGCCCTCATGCTCCAGGGACGGCTCAACAAGGAAGAACACCAGTAAGTGATGTGAGTTCCATTGAGACTACATCCATACAATAGCCGATTGTCTGGCATTGAGGTGGGAAGTCCTGGAATTATTGAATAAGAGATTCTTAAAAGACTTACTCACGGAAAAGGGAAAAGCTATGTGGCCCGAAGAGATAAGAGGGATGGACAAGAAGATGGCCCACATCCACCACTGCCAATTAACAACACTGTAAATTTCATTTCAGGAGGATCAAAAGTCAGCAGTGTCTCATTTCGGCTGCCAAGAGTCACTCATGAGCTGCTACAATGGGCATTCCTCAACTACAATGTCAGTTGAATGGATGTTCACCAACCAAACAATAGAATTTCCAGACGATAGCAGCTCCAGTCAAATGAATCCACTTGTGATTTCCTTACAAGTCGTGAATTTCATGATCAAACGAGTGTTAGTCGATATAGAGTCCTCAGCCAACATCATCTTTGCCACAGCCGTTGCAGACATGTGAGTCGAGCTAGATAAGATAAACAGACAGTCGACGGTGTTGATTGGATTCAATGGTGATTAGAAATTCACCATGTGAGGAGTGTCTCTCCCAGTCTATGCAGAAGGAGTCAATAAGATGACCACATTCTTGGTCTTAGACTGTCCCTCAGCCTACAACCTTATTGTTGGAAGGCCTTAGATTCATGAAATGAGGGCAGTCTCATCCACCTACCACCAAGTTCTGAAGTTCCTTTACAAGAAATAAAAGGTGACAGGTTTGCTTCCAGAAGTTACTATCAGATGACACTCAAATCAAAACCTCAGTCAACATAGTAATTACATGAAGGACCTCATACTACCGAGCTAAACCTACCAAGCATCGAATAGCTCGATGAGGTCCTAATTCACCCACAGAATACTGATCATAAAGCTCAAGGTGGCACTAATCTAGAGCACAAGCTATGAAACGACTTAATCAATTTCCTAAATGAGCAATAAGACTACTTCGCTTGGTCAAACAAAGATATGACTGGGATTGATCCCAAGTTGATTACCCATGAACTTCATATAGACCCAGACTACCCATCCGTCAAGCAAAAGAGAAGAAAGTTTTCCCCATAAAGGAATAAAATCATTGATGAGGAAGTTCAAAAAATTATTACAAAATAGAGCCATCAAAGAAGTGCAATATCCCGAGTGGCTTTCAAATATCATCATGGTTCGAAAAAAGAATGGGAAGTGGAGAGTCTGCATTGACTTCACAGATTTGAACAAAGCTTGTCCAAAAGATTCATTCCCATTGCCTCACATTGATTCTATGGTCGATCATATAAAAGCGCATGAGTTGTTAAGCTTCATGGATGCTTATTCAGGCTACAATAAAATCCTTATGCATCCAAATGACCAAGAGAAGACTGCATTTGTCACCAACAGAGGTATATATTATTACAAGTTGATGCTATTCAGACTCAAGAATGCTGAAGCTACCTATCAACGTCTGGTAAACAAGATGTTCTCCCAATAAATTGGGAAAACCAATGAGGTCTACATAGACGACATGTTGGTGAAATCATCAAAAGTTGAACAACATCTGACGCACTTAGAATATGCATTCACCATAATGAGAATGTATGACATGAAGTTAAATCCCACTAAATGCGCATTCGGAGTCGCTTCGGGCAAATTCTTAGGCTACATGGTCACTCGGCGGGGTATAGAAGTAAATCTGGACCAGATCAAATCCATCCTTAATAAACCCTCTCCCACCAGCCCAAAGGATATCATGCGACTCGTAGAGAGGATTACTGCTCTGAATAGGTTCATCTCCAAGTCTACAGACAAAAGTTTCTTGTTCTCTTCAGCTCTTAAAAAGCAAAGAACTTCGAATGGACCCCAGTCTGTGAATAAGCTTTGAAATAGCTCAAGAGGTATCTCACCTCCCGACCACTACTGTCAAAACCAATCGCCAATGAAAGGCTTTTTCTATACTTTAGATTTTCCGAACAAGCAGTTAGCGCAGTCTTGATCAGAGAAGAAGAATGGACACAGCTCCCAGTCTACTATGTGAGTAAATCATTATTTGATGTGGAGTAACGCTACTCCCAAATGGAGAAATTGACATTGGCTTTAATAACAGCAGCTCGGAAGCTACACCCCTATTTTCAAGGGCATCCAATCACAGTTTATACTTTATATCATTTGAGAAGCATTCTCCATAAACCAGAGCTGTCTGGGAGACTGAAGAAATGGGCTGTGGAGCTTGGAGAACATGACATCACTTACCAACCTCGAATTGCCATCAAGTTTCAGGCCTTAGAAGATTTTATAGCCGACTTCAGCCCCAGCCTACGCGTTATTACGGAATCAGAAGTCCATTGTGTCCATTCGACTACCTCTTGGAAACTTACGGTCGACGGATCCAGTAATAATAGAGGTTTCGGGTTGGGAGTGGTGATCACTACTCCTGTAGGTGACATGCTAGAACAAGCAGTTAAGTGCGGTTTCAAAGTCACCAACAATGAAGCTGAGTATGAGGCACTAATAGCGGGTTTGAATTTGGCCCGTGAACTAGGAGACAAGAAGATAGAAGTAAAATCTGACTCCCAATTGATCGTTAATAAATTTCAAGGATCGTATCAAGCACGAGGCCCACAAATGGCACCTTACTTATGGAATGTAAATGAGCTCCAGTCAACATTTGAGGAACTTACAATAACCCAAGTTCCAAGAAATGAAAATTCTCAAACAAATGCTTTGGCTACCCTTGGTTCGACAATACAAGAGGACAAACCCCAATCTATTCCAGTCGTATATCTACAGTGGCCGGCTATTTGGAAGGAAGAAACAAAAGACGTCGTCTCAATCACTCCAGTCGACACATGAATGCCACCCCTTGTAAAGTACTTGCAAGATGGAAAACTTCCATAAGAAAAGAATGAAGCTAGAAGAATCCAACAACACGCTGCCAGGTTCACCATATATGATAACCAACTACTGAATATGTATTTCTCTGGACCCTACCTTAAGTGCATCACTCACTAGAGGCACAATACGTATTGGTAGAACTACATGAATGAGAATGTGGGAACCATTCAGGAGGAAGAAGTTTGGCATGTCGAGTCCATTCGACAGGTTACTATTGGCCTACCATGCGAGCCGACTCTGCAGACTTCGCCTGAAAATGTGAAAAATGTCAAAGATTCTCCGCAGTCTCACACCTACCACCAGAGAAACTCAATCCCATTCTTTTTTCTTGGCCATTCATGAAGTGGGGGATGGACATCGTAAGAAAACTCCCAACCGCCCCAGGACAACGAGTCTACATGTTCGCACTTACAGACTAATACTCTAAGTGGATTGAAGCATAATCTTTTTCCAAGATATAAGATATAGAGGTGCAACCTTTCATTTGGAAAAATATCACATATCGATTTGGAATACCTAGGGATATTGTCACTGATAATGGTTCTCAATTCATCTTCCATCATTTTCAAGACTTTTGCAAAAATTAGGGGATCAAGTTGAGCTTCTCAACCCCACACTTCCCAAAAGCTTATGGTCAAGCTGAATCATCCAACAAAACAATAATGAACACAATGAAGAAAAGATTGGAGAAAGCAAAATGAGCATGGGCATATGAGCTTCCAATAGTCTTTTGGTCCTATAGAATGACAATTAGTTCATCAACTGAGGAGACACCTTTTTCACTGATGTTTGGTTCCGAATCAGTAATTCCAGCAGAAATAAAACATCTCATCCCTGCACTAACAATGGCTTGAAGAAGATTTGAATCGACAACTCATGAATCACAACCTTGATACTATTGATGAAAAAAGAGAACAAGCTTCCATACGACTTACTGCCCATCAGCAGAAAATAATCAAATATTTCAACAAAAATATCAGAAGCATAACCTTCATAGAAGGAGATTGGATCTTACATAAAATTTTCCAAAACACCAAGGAAATTGGAGATGGAAAACTTGGATCAAACTGAGAAGGCCCATACGTCATCACAATAGTCGTTGAGCAATGAGCTTAAAAGTTTCAAACCACAGATGGAGTGCCCATCCATAATAGTTGGAACATGATTCATCTAAAGCGATTTTACCAATGAGATGGATTTGAGAAAGTGATCCTACTTAGCCAAAATATAGCCTCACAACTGATACTATATTTTGACTTGGAGACAAAAGTTATGCAAAGTTATAATATAAGAAATGATTCGACATAAAAGTAAATAAGAGAGTTTAAATATTAAAAGCTTTCCATTTACAAACTGTTTAATACAAAAACAAAAAGAGTCAACCATGAGGCAAGCTACATTAATCAGTCTTCTTGAGCCTCATGGGGTTGATCTTCAGTAAGAATATCGGAACTAGCAGGAAATTCATGAGCTTGAACAACATAATCGATCTCTAGTAAATCAATATCTTCACCTATCTTTGCTTGTCTTTCAGCGACCCTTACTTCACCTGTAGCATCGCCTACTACAACCTCCTCACCCCCAAACTCAATCGATTGAACCTCTTCTCATTTTTCTTCTTCTCCACCTTCACTCGAAAGAGAAAGTCCAGCCACCAGCCTATCCTACTCTCAGATCTATTTTTCTAGCTTCCATACGACGTTCTTCCGAGCAAAGTATTCCTTCATCAAATTGTTTCTCTCTTGCATCATGGATTCAAGGTCAATGGCCTCGAGTTGCTTAAGCAGCTGCTCATTCTATTTCTTCACGTTGTCGAAGCCTTGCTTGAAAGTTCAAGTGTGGCTTCATATACTTCTTTCTCCATATTTTATGTATCGCCTTAGTCTTCTTCAATTCTGTCTCCATCCCTCTTTCCCTTCTTTTCAGAGGCATCTAGTCATGCCTTCAACTCAGCTACCTCCTTCCTCATAGCAGTATTAGACTTCTCCAATTCCTTTATCCTTCTTTGATTCGACTTGGCATACTATTGCGTAAACAGGCTACATTCCATTCTCTGAAAAAATCTAAGTTAGCTCTCATTCGACCAATTTTTTTTTTTAAATATTAAAAGAATAATTCTTGAAAATACATACTTGATAACTTAGGGCCACTACTTTATTCATCGCTTCTATTGGACCTATCTCAGTCAGCCTGTTTTCATCCTCTTCAAGAAGAAGCCATTTGATGAACTTGGAAAGACTCGAAGGATCCGAGATCGCAGTCGACCCGTGAGGAATCCTTACTATAACGTTCTTTAGATCCTCCACCTCAGCAGCAGCTTTCCTCTTCTTCGTTATCATAGTCATTTCATTCAACTGTTCTTTCACGATGAGAGCCTCAGTCGAAGCAACTTCTTTGAGTTTTGGGACCTCGACCTTTTCAACTTCTGGTTCCTTACCTTTGGCCTTCTTGGCTTTCCTTCTGCTCTTCAGTTTATCGACTAAAGACACTTTGAATGGCCTTGACATGATATCAGCTGTGCATAAAATTTCTTCAGACGTTAGTGGCTTTAAAAATAGTGACTCTCTGTTATCTGTCGACTCGACCAATTAGAGTATATTGTTGCCAAAATGTGTTTACAATGGGCCAAATAGGTACCTTCTGGATCGTAGATTTCTTTCCACAGTAGAGTTGACCTCAACTTGTTCTCTACCAAGATGATTCTCCAATCCCTATCTTCAGTAGGCAAGGCAAGGATGGCTTTAGTGTTCGAAGCGATTCAACTAGTGGTCTCAAACGACCTATTCCGATGAGGGCCTATAAGAAAGACAAGACATTAGTCTCATTCGCCTAAATATTCAAAAATAATACGTGTTAGATAGTTAATACTCACTCGAAAAACTCCAGGATTCTGGGATTCGACTAGCTCCAGCCGACCCAAAAACACCTTCACCCCTCACAAAGAAATAATAGGATTGCCACTTCCCTCATCATTCGTTGGAAGTCCATATACCAAGTGTTCTTTCTTTTGGCGAAGATACAAAGTGTATCTCCCCTTTTCTGTCAGGTGCTCCTTTAGATAATATGTGTGCAACAAGTCATTTACTTCAAATAATATGCCTAGTTCGAAAGCCATACATTCAATCGACAGCAGGATCCTCTAAGTGTTTGGCATCAGCTGAGAATGAGCTAACTCATAGTGGTTCAAAACTTCCCAAACTAACTTGGGTATGGGAAACCTAAATCCATCAGTTAAAGGTCGTTCATAAAACCCAATCCACCATGGAACTTTGAAATATATCCTCTCAGTCGACGTGGCTAACCTTACTTCTATAAAATGTGGAAACATATAACTCAACTTCATTTCCCTTATTGATTTTTCGGTCACTCGACTAGTAGGATTTTTAGTCAGTAAATTTATTGGTTCACTAGTACTTGCGATCCCACTTGACTCTCCAATGGCTGGTAGTGTCCTAAGTGGTGTCGTATCAGTGGGAACCCCAAGAGGTGGCTCAGCTACCATTATAAGTCCAACCTCAATAAGATTCTCATGCGACCAATCCCTTTTAGTTTCATCATCGTTCGACTCACTCAAAGGTGGTTCAACATATCTATCAATTTGGGCATCTAGGCTATCCTGAGACTCTTGACTCGACATTCTCCAAACAATAAGCATATAAACATTAAGTTTCCTAAAATCTTTACTCCCTAAAGATCAAACAACTCAAATCCTCAAACACAGTTCCAATTGTTTCACTATAATCTAAAAGATCAAATAGCCTATTTTGACTAAGAACAACTTGAATCTACGCTATGAATAATTAAAGATATTGAAGAACACAAGAAAAGTTTTGAAGAATACCTTGAAGGCTTGATACTTCTCCTAACTTGTTGAATCAAGAAAATTTTTTGTTAATGAAGAAAAAGAGCAGCCAAATCTCTCTCTTATAAACATCACTTTGGCGCCTCAAATTCTCACCTAAAAGATGTCTTGTTACTCCTGCTAGGGTGGAATAAATGAGGAATAAGTCGCGTCCCTCCAGTGGAACCACTTCTCCTACCACTCATCCCATATGAAGAAGAAATATATTGTATACAAGAATTTCCAGCAGTCCATTCGACACGACATGAAATAATGTTTGGCATCGGGCAGAGAGTCCAATAGACTCAACATGGGGGAAGGCTTGGCATCTTTTGGAGAGTCCATTCGATCAACATAGTAGAAGGTTTGATATTTGGCAGAAAGTCCATTCGACATAAAATGGAGCAAGGTTTGGCATCTGGTGGAGAGTCCATTCGACACGACATGAAAGAATGTTTGGCAACGGGCATAGAGTCCATTCGACTCAACTTGGAAGAAGGTTTAGCATCTTTTGGAGAGTCCATTCGACTCAACATGGTAAAAGGTTTGGTATTTGGCAGAGAGTCCATTCGACACAAAATGGAGCAAGGTTTGGCATCTGGTGGAGAGTCCATTCGACACGACATGAAAGAATGTTTGGCAACGGGCAGAGAGTCCATTCGACTCAACTTGGAAGAAGGTTTAGCATCTTTTGGAGAGTCCATTCGACTCAACATGGTAAAAGGTTTGGTATTTGGCAGAGAGTCCATTCGACACAAAATGGAGCAAGGTTTGGCATCTGGTGGAGAGTCCATTCGACACGACATGAAAGAATATTTGGCATCGGGCAGAGAATCCATTCGACACAACATGGATCAAGGTTTGGCAACTGGAATAGAGTCCAGTCGACACTATGGAAACTGGCATAGAGTCCAGTCAACACTACATCTAAGAAGACTCAGCATGATTAGGATGTCCCAGTCGACACTACACGAGTGAAGCTTAGCACTTTTCTTGACACTACACGAGTGAAGCTTGGCACTTGTTAAAGATCACAGTCGACACTACACAAGTGAAGCTTGACACTAGTTAAAGATCCCAATTGACACTACATGTCTGAGACTTGGAAATTGTTTAAAGATCACATTCGACGCAACATATACGGTGATTGTCGAATGAGATCATTCATTTTGTTCCAAACAATTTTCATAAACACCTATAATATCTTATCATACAAACCTATTCTATTGTTATGGGATAAATCCTCATACAACACGTATGACTCCCCTGGTCATTTGACTCGTAGTATATTGATGATCCTGACCTTCATCAGGTTCAGTCGACTAGGACATTCCCAATGGTTCATGTAGAGTCAAGTTCAAGACATGGCCTTCATCTGGTCCAGACGATATTAAAAACTCCTCTGGTCATTTGACCCATAGTATGGGGATGATCCTGACCTTTATCAGATTCAGTCAACTGGGAATATTCCACATGCTCATGTAGAGTCAAGTTCAAGACTTGACCTTCATTTGGTCCAAATGATATTAAAGACTCCCCTAGTCTTTTGACCCGTAATATGAGGATTATCCTGACCTTCATCAAGTTCAGTCGACTGGGAACATTCCTCATGGCTCATGTAGAGTCAAGTTCAAGACCTAGCCTTCATCTGGTCCAGACAACATTGAAGACTCCCATGGTCCTTTGACCTATAGTATGGGGATAATTTCAGTCGATTATGAACATTCCCAATGGCTCATGTAGATTCAAGTTCAAAAACTTTCCCTTACCCACAGGTACTCTCACATGTTATTCCTTGCAGGGACATTTGGGCTATCCTAAATTGGTTTTGGTCCAGACGATAAGGACATCTCTTCGACGCGTGTCAACTTGAGAATAGAACCCATATTTTCATTTGATCCATGCTCTGGGTAGGTACTCATACATTTTTCATTTCATACGACATGCTCGTCAAGTACTCTCCAAGTCAAGGAGTTCTTGACTTATAAAGTAGGGGACAAACTATACGGGCCAAATTTGGGCTAAGAAAACTTTAAGAATTAAATAATTCTCCCTCAAAATACCAACCCTCCGACCTCATGGCAGCCCAAAGAGCTCAAGGTAACACCAAACCTTACATTCCTTTTACTATATTTACCTTTCATCTTCACTACTGACTTGAGTGTCGGAGTGCCTACTGCACCCACCACACCGGCGGGTAGAGACTCCTAGCTCATTCTACCTTTGTTTTACAGGATCGCTAGTGCCCATACTACAAATTCTCAATTGTGGACCTCAGACGAAATCCTGCGTCTACAGACACTAGATGGTCCGACATTGGGATAAGTATTACTATTGTAAACTATTGTTAAAGTAAATATTCCTAGTCGTTATTTTTGGAATACGGTTGAATTCCTATAACCTAGAAGACTAGCATATGTCGTATATTGGAATCAGAGTTCCAATGGTTTGAACCCGATGTACCATAAATATTGGAAGCTCGTATAAACGTGTGGGTATTGGTTGGACTGAATACTGAATGACTCACAAGTGATTTCTAATAGTTGGAAGTACACATCATCGTCAATAGGAATCTCATCGAGTCGAGTAGCATATGTAATCCTTTGACTATAAAATATCATTAATTTTGTGTCAGTTCCTCCACACTTTGATGCCATGTATGCCAGAAATCATTCATATTATGGCTTCTAGATGTTTGTTGGGTGTGGACCGATGCAGTCGTTAATCAAGTGTGAATCAATATAGAATCTGTCGGCTCGTATGTGTACCTTAAAAGGTTTAGGTATCTATGTAAGTAAGTCGCGATTCTTAAAACTTTGTCCAAAGTCGATCACCTATGGTGGATCGCATTAGTTGTAAAGAATCAATATGAAGTATACTCTTTGAGCACTTGGGTAGCCGGTTATTTTTTTATAAAATATAATATTCGGTATTATATTTATCAACTAAGATAATCAAGTGTTATTGGATAAAATTGATTATTTGCTTTGATGTGATTGGATTAATTCAATATTTACACAAGGGCTTTATCGTAATTTCATAATTATCTCTACCATTTGAGGATATTATGGTAATTGTAAGTATGTAATTATAAATATTTTTGACTTGATTTAAATAGATTAAATCAAAGTGGTAGACAAATTAAAGATGATTAGTTACACCTAATTATACATATTTGGATAAATTAGATTAAGCCCATATAAAAGTTGAATATAACTTTTATTCATTAAAAATTTCCTAAGTTTTGCTATAAATAACAAGTTTTAGGAATGTTTTAATTAAGCTTAAGAAAGCTAAATACAAGCAATTCTTGGAGAAATTAGCCTAAGTTAGAGAAGTGTTTAAAGAAGCTTTGTGAGGTCTTTATAACATTTCATCTAGGAAAAATCAAGATTAGATCTTGGAGTGAAGCTTGCTAGTATTGGAATCAAGATTGGATCTTGGATTCAAGCTTGCAAACCTTGGAAGTTCTCCAACCATTTCAATAAAGAGAATGAGATTAAATCTTTGCATCAAACTTACTAGGTATGTTTGAACTTCTCTTAAGCTATGTTCTTCGTTAGTGAGATTTTATTAGTGAGACATATAATGATGAATTATATGTTGGATGCATGATTACATAGTTTAAAGTTGAAATGAGACTAATAAATTTTGTTATGATGCTTTGGAAGTATAAACACAATATGTTTGTTAATTAGGTAAAATATGTTCATGTTGGACATGGAACAATTAATAAGAGTTTTGAACTCTAGATTTAAACTTATATCTATGGCTACCATTCTAGAATCACTTGACCACCTTTGGGTGAACAAGAATTGTTCATAAGACATTTCATAGTGGGATTCTAAATTGGTTTGTGTTTCGATTCAAACGAATGCATATATGTATTTAGAATACATGTATGTTAGTTGTATAAAATGTGTTGTGGTTGGTTTTGATGTTAAAATTAGTTTTAAGGTATATTGAAATGATATGAGAAAATTGGAAGTGTTTAAGATTGATTTGAATGTTGAAATTGCTCACTGCCTATGGGAGCATCGCGACACTGAGCATCAGACCTAAGAGCATCGCGACTCCCACTCTTTTGCATCACGACATCGAGACGTTCAACTCTCACAACTACTCTCGCACTTTGGAGCGTCTCGACTCCCAAGGCTCTGTGTCGCGACTCCGAAAGCCGATGAACACGAAAACTTTATTTTCTCCGCTGTGGAGTTTCCAGACTCTGATTTGGTCCCTAGTTTTTCCTACGAAAACTTTATTTTAAAATATTTTAGAATACACATATCCCTAATATCCTTGAGTTAGACCCATTTTCACTGTGCGGGACACCGATCCGATCCTATGGGTTCCACAACTGTCCCAACAGGCACAACTTGTAGAAATCGTCAAAATACTTTATATTCATTTGACCCTTTTCTAAATTTAAGACTGAGATCACACTAGGTTAAGAAGATGATACAAATGAAAAAGGAAAAAATGTGAAAGAAAAAGAAAAAAATAGAGAGAAAAAAGGTGAATCTTAAAATCTATTCCGTTGTTTGGATTGTTTAGTAACCAAAAGTATGGTGAACCCCACGAATACTTTTACGTCAAACGAAAAATTAAATATCGAGTATGCAAAATAACTTGAGTTAGTGAAATTATTGAGTAACTAGAGGCTCGCACCACAAATGTCGAGTCTTTGCGTCAAAAGGCAATTTGACCTAAAGAAGCAAATGATGAAAATAAATCTTACATAAGATAAGCTTTTGGAGAAATCCTGCTGATCATTAACTAAGTGTTAGATTACTATAGTAGAGGAAAAGATAAAATGAACTAAAGTATTAGTACTAATCTACACTTGGCTCCAGCATAAATCAATCTAGGTTGCACACCATTCTTGGTAAAAGAACCACACACACTTGGAAAAGTATTTGAAAGGTGAAACCTTTGTTGAAATTGAGTTTTAAATTTAGATAATGCTCATACATCGGAAAAAAGATTGAATCTTTTGAGAACATATAAAGAGTCATTTCATGATAAGAAAAAGAATTAACACAGTAGCAAAGTCGATGATTGGAGAACCCCGAATGCCAGCTTGGATAAAAGCGAGACAAACCTGACAATATCTCTATGAAACAGCATCATGAGTCCCAAGCCGAAGAATAGAGCCTGCAATCAAGGCTCATTTTCATACATGCACACAATAAGATAATATTTCTTTTCAGAAATTTAAACAAAGCAAGCCTCTGAGAAATGAAGCAAGATGAAGAACACTCAGTTTAAGCTAAAAGTTGAAGCCTCTAAGCCACAGACATCTAAAGTTAGAAGGATGAAACACTTGGGGGGAGGCCTGCTTAAGAGAAAACACTGGGGGTGAGGCCCACTTAAAAGAAAACACTGGGGGCAAGGTCCGCTTAAGAGAAAACACTGGGGGCGAGGCCCGCCTAGGAGAGAATACTGAGGAATAAAGCTTGCAATCATCATAGCATCGAGAACAAAGCCCATGATCATCAAAGTCGGGAACAAAGCCCACAACCATTAAAGTTGGGAATAAAGCCCTCAATCATTCGAAGCATCGGGAACAAAGCCCACAGTCATTAAAGTCAGGAATAAAGCCCTCAATCATTCAAAGTATCAAGAACAAAGCCCACGATCATCAATGTCGGGAAAAAAGGCCACAATCATTAAAGTCGAGAATAAATCCCTCAGTCATTCGAAGCATTGGGAACAAAGCCCACAATCATCAAAGCCGAGAATAAAGCCCTCAATCATTCAAAGCGTTGGGAACAAAACCTGCAGTCATCGAAGTCGGGAACAAAGCCCACAACTCTCAAAGTCAGGAATAAAGCCCACAAACTTTCAAAACATCGGGAACAAAGCCCAAAATTATCAAAGTCATGAATAAAGCTCACAACCATTCAGAGTATCGGGAATAAATCCAACAATCATCAAATCCGGGAATAAAGTTCGGAAGCAAGAACATTTCACCACCGATCGAAGTATCAGAGGGCCCAAGAAACCATCAAACAACAATCAGACTAGTAAAACACAACCAAGCGAGTCCGACTACGCCCGACGAACCAGGTAAGTAAAAATACATGCATGACTTTGATAGACTTATCACTGTCACACACTACAAGAGCCTACGAAAGGGGGGGCAATTGTAGACACTGTATTTTTTTATGCAAAGTCCGATGATGAGTATCTTATGGGGACACCCTCTAAAAGTTTGGGGAATTGTAAGAATGAGTGCTAGGAAGGAAATGAACTTTATGGAACACAGTCAAAAGCCAGACAGATGTCACATATGTCTGGCTTATCTTCTATTTAACCCTAAGATCTGGTCAGATATACTTTGAAAATCCTAAATCCAACCGGACATAACACAATTGTCATTGAACGAGTAGATTGTCAATTACTGAAAATCGCTCGGACATATAATTCAAATTCAATAACCGATCAGACATGTATCGAGTTGTCAACACACATGAAAAATTCAAACAGTTGGAATCAAATGTTTGATTACATCTGGCTGGAGGTACATCCCAAAATATACATCCAGCCAGATATAGGTTGAGGTGTGTATAACATTTTGATTAGCAATCACTTGAGACAAACTGGAGGCATGGAAATGATTCTGCCTCTCATTCCATATTCAGAACATAGCCCTTACGCTACAAAAAGGGAGCTACAATCTATAAACAAGGGGGATGGGAAGGAAGCCATTGAAAATTCTGAAACAGAAAGTGAGAGAATCCTATAGGGAAACCCTAAAATTCTAAAAACTCTAGAAAAAAAAAAAACGTGAGCCACAAATCCTTGGATTTCCACATCTTATGGTGTGCATCCGTCAACTACCCGACATCCATAGACGTCTTTTAAGCCATGCAATATATAAAGGTACGATCTGAGGGCAACCTTTTTAATTCTACGTATTTTTTTAGATCTTGTGCTGACGTAGTATATCTAACCGGATATGACATACGTCCGTCCATATATACAAGAACATTCGGTCGTATATGGTTGTTCCTTCTGGTATATAGGATGGAAACCCGGATATAAGTTCCATAGCCGATTCCAAATAGACTGTAATATGATTCGTACTCTAGATACAATGCCATATACCATTAGGAATGACCATGTGCAAGGTCGAATTAACTTTTATTATTTATGCCATATCTTGTTAGTTTACTTTTAATTATACATGTTATCGTGCTATGTATGCCTCTGTTTTTTATATAAGACATTTGTTTACCGCCTGTTATCACTAGGATTATACATGATTCTGTGTTTTCTTATCGTTTTGGTTAATAACGGCTTAATTATCACTGTGTTATTGACGTGTATATGATTCTTCATTTCTGACTCACGCAGTACCTCCGGCCAGACTTCAAGTAAGTCTGGCTGGACTTAGTCATGAATATCTGGCTGAATGCTTCTATGTCCAGCCTATGTCATATTTTTACTCATATCTGATTTTATTATTGTCAATTTAATTTCTGGATATTAGGTTGTTATTATATCACTTTCATTGTTACATTATTTCTTCTATCATTTCGAATCATTGAATCTGTTTAATTACTGCTCATCATTTTATTGATTTATCTTGCTTAGTTATCATTAAACATTTTGAGGTTCTGCTTTTATCATTTTGTTATTCATTATCGTATATGTTATTGCATGTGCATATTTCTATTTTCTGGATCACGCAGTACATCTGACTTTACTTCCAATAAGTCTTGCTATATGTGAAATATAAGTAGCGGTCGGCCTTGCCCATGTCTGGCCCGGTATCTCCGAGGTCAGACCCTTTAATGTATGTTTTAGCTTGTTTAATTATTGTTGTAATAGTTTATTTACACAGTTAAATTTTATTTAGTTTCCGCATTTTACTTTTTATATTTATGCAATTGTGTGTTATATAAACTGTTTTGCATGCTCTTGCATTATAAAATATGATGATACTTTTTTTTAGTGCTAATATTATACTGACATCAGTAACGGACCATTCTGAAACAAAACGGATGTAAGGTCAGACCTTGTGAGGGGCGCAGTGTAGCCTTAAATCATTCCCAGTATTTCATACTGGGTGGCGACTACCTTATTCTCCAGTTAGTCCCCCATGAGGCTATTCGTACTCTCTACGGGCTACGAGTCCAACAATGTAGTGGTCGCCGACGTTATAGGCATAGCGATGAACTCCCCTTTACTATGACGGTGTATTATTATGCACAACATGATAATCGAAGAAGAACGTGATGGTGATGCCCCAATTACGGAATATATAGAAGCACCAACTCTAGATGTCAAGGGGTGGTAAATGAAGATATTCCATTTCAAGAGTTTATAACTTGACATAGGCAAATCAAGGATATAAATGCTCACATTGAACTTCGAAATACATTTATTGATCATTTGTAGGATGAATATTCCAATTCAAATAATTAATTTTCTATTTATATGTATTTTTCTTTTGTGTATTTTTTTAATTTTAATGTAATGTTTGCTTTTACTTTATAATAACAAAATGTAAAATTTTATTAATTAATATAATTATTTTTTACAATATATTTAATTTATTAATTCATCTTTAAAAATTAATACGAAATAGTCAAATATTTTAGTGTAAATATTATGTTAGTTAAGAGGTGAAATATTAATTTTTGAAAATATTTAAAATTGACTATTCTTATGAATATTTTTTTTAAGTAAAATTTGAAGTAGTGGGTTGGAGATATGTGTACAATTTAATTTAAAATTTGATACAAATCTTGCACCAAAATCATGTTTATCATTGGGGTTGCCCTAATGATGCCATTTGCAAAAATGGGGCCACAGTCTATCAAATGATTTAAACAAAGTTAGAGAGAGAAAGGATGGTATTGCCGGGAGAGAGCACTTGGTCATAGTATGACAAGGATTTGATTAATTCCTACGAGAAATTCTTTGATATCATCCTTGTATGGGTGACATGATATCACTAATCTATCAATAATTATATAATATATAATAATTATGTTAAACAATATTATTATTTATTTAATTCTTTTTACTATTTAATATGTGTCGCAATATATATATTTACCTAGTGATGTTGCTCTCACGATTTGATTCTGACTAGCAATATAATGTTGCATTTAAACAAATTTTAATTGCCTTAATTGGGTCGATTCATCACCACTTGAACCTCTTTCTCCAGCGCGTCTGATCATAATAAAATATTTGCTGAATTAAATTAAAAAGCAGCTAGCTGTTCTCATATTTACTTGTTTGCATGATCATCTAGCTATTTTTGCAAATATTGAGTGCCTCTCAGTCTCACGTATTTAATTAATTTCCAACTCGATCGTATATAAATATAAAAAGGTTCTAGCTAGTGTTTTCTTCCAGCAAAAAGAAACCATGAAATTG
Organism: Zanthoxylum bungeanum; assembly: GCA_019454045.1. Classification (NCBI taxonomy): domain Eukaryota; kingdom Viridiplantae; phylum Streptophyta; class Magnoliopsida; order Sapindales; family Rutaceae; genus Zanthoxylum; species Zanthoxylum bungeanum. The sequence goes on from SKCR01026307.1 coordinate 301,379, forward strand.
AAACTCATTGTCCAAATATTTGGGCTGTTGATGATTAATGTGTTGGCCAACAATAATGTTCCTTTAAATCCCAAGCAGCCTCAAGATTACTTGTCTTCGAGTCATTATCATTCCACATGTCCAGATCTTGAAAGCATCATCCACCGCAAAGTTCAAGCTTGGATCAAGAAGGATTATACATTGGCTGCCAGCCTCATCCGCCTCCACTTCCACGACTGCATTATTAGGGTTATTATATTAATACTCACCCTGAAATTATCTTAAATCATTACAGAAGTAGCACAAATAATATGCAAGATTATGATATTGTATACATGTTTAATCCTGCAGGGCTGTGACGCTTCCATTTTGCTGAACCATAGAAGAGGCAGTGAAAGGAGAGCTAAAGTCAGCAAGACACTGCGAGGTTTCAGAATAATCAATGAGATCAAGGCCGAGGTTGAAAAAAAGTGCCCTAAAACCGTTTCATGTGCTGACATTCTCACAGCAGCAGCTAGAGATGCAACTGTTCTAGCCGGAGGTCCATTTTGGGAAGTCCCATTCGGCCGAAAAGACGGCAAAATCTCCCTTGGCAGAGAAGCAAATCGCATTGTTCCTCAAGGACGTGAAAATGTCACCACTTTAATTCAAATTTTCCAAGATCATGGCTTGAACATTCTTGACTTGGTCATCCTCTCAGGTGCACATACCATTGGCAGAAGTTCTTGTGACGCAATCAATTACAGGATCCATAACTTCAATAGAACCCGAAAATCTGATCCTTCACTTGATACAAAATATTTGAACAAATTGAAGAAAAATTGTACTAGGAGGTACAATCTTGTTGATCTTGATGCAACGACTCCTAGGATTTTTGACACGGCCTATTATAGTAATCTTGGGAAGAAAATGGGATTGTTATCGACTGATCAATTGTTGTATTCGGATGCAAGAACTGGACCATTTGTTTCAGTGTTGGCTTCTCAGCCAGTGGTTTTCTTCAGCCAATTTGCAGTGTCAATGGTGAAACTTGGAAACATTGGAGTGCTTACTCGCCCTAATGAAGGTGAAATTAGATTGAATTGCAATTTTGTCAATGGAGTTTATTGAAAGGGTTTAGCGATGATCTATATATGTACTCGTGCTGAATTTTCTTTTGAATTATATATTGAATTTTGAGAAAATTATGTGTTGCCTTTTACAATAACATGATCATGCTTAATTCGGGCTTGTACAAAGGACATTTCTGGTATTTTTAAAACTATTATTATCCCCATTTGAATCATTTGATTACCATCCAAAAAAGAAAAGATCGAAGGAGAACTAAATTCAATTCTAAATTTTGGACCACGAAGCTAAAGTTTTAAAATTTTCCAGCCATATTGTAATTTATGTAGACTTAATTTTCAGAATCTCAGACTTTGTGGTTAAAATATGATTAACCAATCAAATGGGCTAAAGTGTTATTATTCAAAAGGGAAACAAGTGTATTGAAATTTTTCTAAATATTTATGGCTTTCCAAATATTGTTTTATGCTAATGCATTAGGCAACACCCCACCAAAATCGAAAATGGACTAGTACAAGTATTTGAAAATTCGAAAGAGATAGGTTCCAACAAAAATGTGGTCATTCGAACAATTGTCATTTGAAAGAGGCACAAATGTTTCATCCATAGGCCTCTAGAGTTGTTCTCGTTCTAACAGGCGTTCGAGCTGTTCGAACTATTCATTCAGAGATTTCAGAGTTGTTCTCGTTCGATTCAAACAGAGCTTGTTTAGACATGATGTATGGTACTCAAATGGTCAGTCCAAAGTCTTTCAAGTTTACGATTCAGTAGGTCGTTCGAATGAGAATTTCTCCTTTTGAATAAAATTACATTTCTAAAAACATGATTTTGTCAATTGTGCAAACCTAGTGTTAGTTGATGAGCGACCAATATGTATATATTTGCCTGCCCTTCCAACTTGATGTTTTGCGAGTTATCTTGAGTTTTATGAGCGCTTTGATGTGTTTTGGGTTCGTTTTGTAGGTATAGATGATATTAAGACTCAATGGAATCAACGAATGATGAAAACAATAAAATACGGAGCAAATCAGGCCAAATTTGGAGTCAAAACGCGTGTCCCGACACTAGATCGCGCATTGAGACGCGCACTAGTTCAAAAAGTGTCCATAGAGTATCTGTCGGTGGCACGTCGCGACGTCCAACAATGACGTAAAGGATGAAAAGTGGATAAATGATGAAAATGCGCAGATAAAGAAATAGAGCGTCAGGACGCCAATCCATCTACGTCGCGACGCTGGGAGCATAATTAGAATTGTCCTTAAGAAGGAACCATCCTAAAATCTCCCTATATAAGCCACAACTCATCCCAAAACAAAAAGAAAAGTCTCATAACCTAATTAGGTAGCTTCCAAAGAGATTTTGGAGAGATTAGACACACCAATCAAGCCACATAACACAATTTTGGAGCCTCCAAGAGCATAGAAGAACGCCTAGAGTAAGGCAAGAACGAGTGCTTCAACGGGCAGTGGAGTTTGAAGACGAAGACTACAAACGAGAGTTTTTCTTCCATTTTCTCTCTACATTTATCTTTTATGAGTTCTTGCTTTGTAATAATGATTAGCTTGTGTTTATTGTTTATTATGAGTAGCTAATTTATTAAATCTAGGGTTGTAATGGATCCAAGCATGTTTAATTAATTAATTTGCATATTTGTGTTCTTTGGGTTTATTATTGATTATTTCGTATTCTCTGTGCCTTGAATGCTTATTTTATTTGTTGACAAATAATAGAATAAACTTGGTAAATCCTTAGGAACTCGACGTAAGAAATTTAGGTTAGCCGTGAGAATAATTACGTGTGATTTATTTGTTGAATAGATTTCCCTACATGATAGAAATATACCTAAATGGCATACGTAACCAATATTAGAACTTGTTTTTAATGAATTTGGTTTAAATTAATTTACATAGACATATAATTTATTAGTTTAAATTGAATATTTTCATCTGACCATCGAAAGAGGCTTGTGAATAATTTAGCTTTCTAGGTTAATAATTAGTAACAACAACCCAATAGAGTGGAAAGTGTCTGGACACATTGCTTGCATGTTTAGTTGAAGTTACAACCGTAGGTTCTTCTCGCGCATAAAGTTTATCTCCAAATTTTGGTGTGTTTTATTTAATCTTTCAATTGAATCTCATATTAATAACTCAAATTTTCTTCCCAATAGTTTAGTTTAAATTAAGTAGGTGTAGGCACTGCATTTTTACGCATAAGTCCCTATGATGAGTCTCATTTTGGAGACACTACCTTTTAAGTCACGGAGGTCACGGGAAACGGACATCGGAAGGGGAAATTCAGAATAAACAAGGTTCACTGTTTTCGTTCGTGCTGCGTTCGTGTTTACGTTCGAACGTCAAACGGATTGCGGGCGTTCGTGCCGCGTTCGAGGAAGCGTTCGAACGGTGTCGGTAATTCTGGTTTTGCTGCTAGCCTCACATCCAGCCCATTAGCCCCCAAAGCCCATAAAACACATCCCAACTTAAATAAATAAATATTAATTAAAACATTAACTAAATAATATAATAACTAAAATAATTAAATGATTAAATAAAACATATACCAAACATAAAATAAACAATTACCAACTTAAACTAAAATCATGCCTAAATTAAACAAATCACACACTAAATCAAAATATAATCATGCCTAATTAAAATCAATCAACCAATTATATTCCCAATCTAATAAGATTATTCCCAAACTTAAAATATTGTATTCCTAATCCAAGCCAATCAAATATTCAACCTTCCCTATCTAGCCAAGATTTGTCCCCCCTCAATCTTTGACTTCCCTTAACCAAACCAAATCAAATCTCTTGACTTCCCTTAACCAAACCAAATCAAATCCCTTTCCTTGTCAAGCCCAACCCTTTGCCTATAAAAAGAACCATTCACCAACCTTCTCAACCTTAGTCCCCTAGTCCCTAGCTAGCTAGCCCCTAACTCATACACAACACACATAAAATTTACAGGAAGAAGACACCCAAAAAAGAGTAAGCAAAAGATAAAGAGGAAACGGCAGCGAAACCACAAGGAAACAGTAGCAAAACGGGCTCAAAACAACAAGACAACGAACGAGAACAGTGAACCAGTGAACCGGGGGAGA